>ML776820.1:254309-275110 GCA_009831015.1 Picea engelmannii
AACGCCACAACAAATCCTTTATTGCAACAAGCTGCACTACTGTGAATCCTCAGGCAAAAGATGAAACAAGATGGAAAAGAAAGAGAACTGTTTGTTATAAACCAAGAAATCTCAAACACAAAGGCATAACCAGGAAACCAGAGTATGGCTGAAATCTATACAGTCGGGAGCTTAGCTCTACCATCGATCCATACAAAAATGGCAAAAATGCCTACATATACTCAAAAAACTAAAACAGCGGCGGAACCAAGAAACTGCATTGAAGGCTTTGCATCTGCATGGCTTCTGACAACACGGAGCTGCGATCTTTGAATGGTCGTGCAACTTATGGCAGACGCGATCAGTCTTCTGAAAGTTTATTCGGCGAATCGACGTGCCTTTAATTCATGGTAGGACATCCCCATTATGGCGGAGACGATGTCTAGCCACCTTCAACTGCCTCAATAACTGCTTCTTGGGATTGGAAACGGTCAGGCCAACTCAGCACTTCGGGATCCGAATGACTTCCCGTGCTGCCACCTGGAACAATCGAAATAGCTTGAGGAACAGACATGAGGGCTAGTGTGGAGGGCATTATGTATGGGTGTGATGGCATCAGGAAGCGCGTGGAAGGGTTGACGAGAAGCATGGGTGGTGACATGGAGGGGAGTCAGAGGATGATCCATGGCAGAAAACACCCAGGTAGATGGGGCGGAGACGGGAGAGATGGACCCGTCTCTGGGAGAGAAACTGACGTGACAGAAATGGTACGCGTGGCGGGCGATGAGTGGGTAGAAGGAGGACATAGCGGAAGGTGGGCCCATGCGGGTTAAGGACATGGCAGCTGAGAGGGTCGGGGCCATATGAGAGCCGTCGATCTGTGCGCCTCGATCGTGGCCATCGGAAAGCTGCTCATGGGATCTCGGACCCCCCCCCTCCACTTAAAGGTAGAAGGGCGGGGGGGGKCCGAGAAGGTCTTCATCGCCGTTGATCTGGGCGCGCTCATCTGGGCCGTCGGAGAGTTGCGCCCCCGATCTCAGACCCCCCCCCCCTCGCTTAAAGATCGAAAGGCAAGGGGGGTCTGAAAATTGCTGTGCGCCGTCGATCTGTGCGCGTAAATCTGGACCGTCCGGACGTGCTTGCTGCTTACCATGGGCGCATTATCACCCGAAACTTTGGACAAGTGGGTTTTAACCCATTCTTTTGATATCTAAACCCCTTAGCAAGAAATATCGCTAACAGAAGGAGACATAGCAAATTTTCTTTTTAGAAGTAAAGTTCCAGTGGAAGAACCTTTGTTTCATTTCGCAGAAGTTTTCCAGGAGGACGAGCGGTCAAAATTCTCCGTGGAGAATTCACAAAGTCGCGAGGATTGTAGGATCCAGAAGAGTTGTAGAGCAGATAAGGTTTGGACGAACTCATCCTTTTGGGTTCAAGAATCAATGAGGAACGTTGATGGTGATCTATTTGAGATATCAGATCATTTTGTCATTTTGGGGATCCCGACGACAAGGAGTTGAGTGCAGTAGAACAAAAGTCCCGAAATCATGAGTCACGATAGGAGTTGGGTGACATTTCGGGATTTTGGCACTTCGGGTGTTGGGAGATGGAGGAGACAGTGCTTTGGGAGTGAGAGTCTCGAAAACCCGGAAGAGTGACAGGTGGCAAGAGTCTACATCAAAGGTAGAAAGAGATTGAGTGGATAGGTGGCATGTCCTCGTCAAACAGGCGAAGTCAAGATTCATTGACCGTTTTGGGGTTCAGAGGTTGAAGAATTGGGGAGCCTTTCATTCGGATTCACGAAATCATGAAGTCTAAAATTCTGAATCGGTAAAAGGTTCTTTGAGGAGAAGTCTTGGCTGAATACATTTAAGGGAATTGGCGTTTCAAGTTTCAGTGGGTTCAAGAGTCGGCAACTCCACAACGAAAATTGCGATATCGCGAAACCCAAAGTCCCAAATTTATCGAAGGGCACGATCTTATTTCGGGTAAGGAGATTTGGGCTAATGCCTAGTGTTTGTCCACATAGGTTCAATTCATAAGGACCTGTGGATACATCATGAGTGTATGATATCTTCCCCAAGAGGAAATCAAAGAGTCAATTATACTCAGGGGCAGATTAGAACGATGTTGCACGAACCTGGATCCAATGGTTTGTGGGTCTGCATCAGTTATGGTATCAGAGCATAGAAAAAGTTCTTTGTTTTCTACAGTAGAGGAAGGAAGAATATTTCTTAGCCATGCCGCCGAGAAGGAGAGATAGACCAATGTCTGATCCAGTAGTGGAAAGGGAAATGTGCGAACTACATGCCAGGGTTGATGCCATGGAGACAACACAAAGGCACACAGTCGACACTAGGGATATCAGTGAGGATGACAGTGAAAATGAAGCTGGCCATGGAGAAGAAGTCGCAGTTGAAGATGCTGCAGATGAACACATGTTCAGGGTTGTTGCTAGGATAGGTACTAGAGAAAAAATGGAAATTCCCATGTATGAGAGAAACCTGGATGTTGAAGAGATTCTAGACTGGATTAGAGCTCTGGATAAATATTTTGACTATGAGGATGTTGAGGAAGATAGAAAAGTCAAGCATGTTGTCACAAGACTTAAAGGGCATGCAACACTATGGTGGGATGAACTGTAGGCTGACAGACTCTGCAAAGGAAAGAATAAAATCAAGAGTTGGGATAGAATGGTTGTGAAGATGAAAGCCAAATTCATCCCCAAGGATTATCAAATTACTCTGTTTTGGAGGATGCAAAATTTGAGACAGAAGCTGATGTCAGTGAAGGAATACACTGAAGAATTCTACAAGCTAAACATCGGAGCAGGTCATTGGGAAAGTGATGATCAGAAGGTTTCCAGGTACATGAATGGTCTACGATACGACATTCAAGATGAGATGAGCATGATGATCATTAGAACTATAGAAGATGCTTATCAGATGGCTCTGAAAGTTGAAGAGAAGCTGAGCCGAAAGCAAGGTCAAAGAGGTTGAGGCATAAGTCCAGCCAGAGGCAAAAAAATTGCCCAAGATAGAACTAAGAGACCTCAAGAAGAGGGAAAGATACCTCAAACTCAACATGAGAGAGGAGGAATCTCACAGAGAGGAAAATATGCTGATAGAAATACTTTTCCTCGTGCCAGCGGAAGAGGAAGAGGCAGAGGAGGTGAAGTGAAATGTTTTGTCTATGGAAAAAATGGACATAAATCTTATGAGTGTCTAGACAGGAAGAAAGAAGGTGGTGAGACTCACATTGCCAAAGCACAAGGATGGAATGTTGAGGCAAAAGATGTTGAGGGTGGAAGATCCTTGATGATGAGGAAATTTCTCTTAAAGCCAGAAAAAGAGGCAGAGAACCCAGCCCAAAGGAACAGTCTGTTTTAGACTACTTGCAATACCAAAGACAGGGTATGCAAAGTCAACGTGGATAGCGGTAGCACAGCCAAACTCGTTTCTACAGAGATGGTAGAAAAGTTGTAGCTAGAGACTATTGAACATCCAAGCCCATATGGAGTTTTGTGGCTGCAAAAAGGACATCAAGAAATGCCACTAAACAATGTTTAGTTGAATTTAAAATAGGAGGATATAAGGATGAAATACTGTGTGATTTCATTCCCATGGATGTTTGTCATCTATTGTTGGGTAGACCATGGAAATATGAAAGAAATGTGGTTCATGATGGGATAAAGAACACATACACCTTGGAGAAGAATGGGAGAACTCACATGTTGTTGCCGATTAAGGACAAAGAAGTGAAACCAGAGGTAAGAAACATTGTACTTCTCATGAGTGGGAAGGAAATTCTTAAGGAGGTTAAGAAGAAGGAAAACATAGAGTTTGTTGTTGTCAAGAAGCCTAGAATTTTTTTAACCAGTACAAGAGTGGATGATTTACCAGAGGAATTCCAGGAGTTGTTGGAAGAGTTTGCTGAAATAGTAGTGGACAAACTACCTCGTTCATTGCCACCGATTAGAAGTATAAGTCATCACATTGATCTCATATCTGGATCCAATTTACCAAACAAGGCAATGTACAGATTGACGCCACAAGAGAATGAAGAAGTCAAGAGACAAGTCCAGGACTTAATGGACAAATGATTGGTTAGAGAGAGATTGAGTCCATGCGATGTTCCAATAGTATTCAGCCCAAAGAAAGATGGAGGCTAGAGGATGTGTACAGACTTAAGAGCGATCAATAAGATTACCATGAGATATAGATTTCTATTGCCAAGGATGGATGATTTGATGGATTGCTTGAGTAGAGATTTTTTTTTTCAAAGATTGATTTGAAAAGTGGATATCATCAGATTCGCATGAGAGAATGTGATGAATGGAAGAAAAAACTCAAGACGAATGAAGGGCTATATGAATGGCTTGTTATTTCATTTGGCTTAACAAATGCGCCTAGTAATTTCATGAGATTGATGAATGAAGTCCTGAAGGATTTCATAGGAAAATTCGTCATTGTATATCTTGACGATATATTGATTTTAAGTAATATGGAAGCAGGACACTTGAAGAATATAGCTACAGTGATGAGAAGATTACAGCAAGAGTAGCTGCTGATAAACATGAGGAAATCATCATTTATGAGGACAGAGCTCATTTATTTGGGTTTTGTTATCTCTGCAAATGAGATGAAAATGGATCTGGATAAGGTGAATGCAATTAAGAATTGTCCATTGCCGAAAAGTATATTTGAAGTTCAAAGCTTCCATGGTTTAGCTAGTTTCTATAGGAAATTCATCCGAAATTTCAGTGGGATTAGTGCACCGATGATGGATATGGTAAAGAAAAGACATAAATCTTTTCATTCGACAAAGGAAGCAGAAAAAAGTTTAAACTTGTCGAAGAAAAAGATTACTGAACAACCAATTTTGGTGTTTGCAGATTTCAGTACAACATTTCAGGTCAAGTGTGACACTAGTGGATATGAAATTGGAGCGGTCTTGAACCAAGACAATAGACCGATTGCATAATTCATTGAGAAACTGAATGAAGCGAAGATTAAATATTCAACATATGATAAGGAATTTTATGTAGTGATACAAGCACTGAAGAAATGGAGACACTATTTGGTTCCTAAAGAGTTTGTTTTGTACAATGACAATCATGCTTTACAATTTGCGACTCAATAGGAGAAGTTGAACTAAAAGCATGCAAAATGGGTTGAATACATGCATAAATTTACTTTTGTGATTAAGCATATTTATGGAACTACTAACGAAGTTGTTGATGGTTTGAGCAGAAAATGTTTGCTTATGCAGGAATTTAGAGTCAAAACTTTGGGTTTTGATAATCTCAAAGAGATGTACAGGGATGATCCAGATTTTAAGGAGGCATATGAGGCATATAAGAATCCAGTTCTCAGGGACAGAAGATAGTGGACCAAATATATTATCCAGGATAGATTATTATTCAGGGGAAATCGATTATATATTCCAAAATGCTCCATGAGGGAAAATTTGTTGAAAGAAAAACACAGTGGAGGATTGGTGGGACAATTCAGTCATGATAAGACGTTCTCAAAGTTGAATGGCTCATATTTTTGGCCAGGGATGAGGACATGTGTTAAGAAATTTATGGACAAGTGTAGAATTTGCCAGCACATAAAGGGGAGAAGACAAAACACAGGACTATATCAACCATTACCCATACCTAAGAGGTTATGGGATGGAGTGAGCATGTATTTTGTATTGGGACTGCCAAGAACACAAAGAGGTTGTGATTCAATCTTTGTGGTAGTTGACAGATTTTCAAAGATGGCACATTTCATACCATGCCAGAAAACCAGTGACGCAACTCATATTGCTAACCTATTTTTCAAGGAAGTTGTCAGACTTCATGGCTTGCCCGAGAGTATTGTTTTGGATTGAGATACCAAGTTCGTGGGACATTTTTGGAGGAATTTATGGAATAATATAGGGACAATGTTTTCATTTAGCTCAACGTATCATCCTCAAACGGATGGATAGACAAAAGTTGTCAACCGAAGCTTGGGAGATTTTTTGAGAAGCCTAGTGACTGAACACCATAGTCAGTGGGACCACAGTCTTCCACAGGCGGAATTTTCTTACAACGATTTGATCAATAGAAGCACAGGGTAGAGCCCATTCCAAATTATGTATGGAATGTAGCCAAGAGGAGTATCTGAATTGAGAGATTCAGAATAAACTGAATTCAGGAGTGCTAGCGCAGATAATTTTGCAGAAGCAATGAAGGAACTTCATAGCTGAGTCAAGGAACGATTGCAAAATTCGAGCCAAGAATACAAGCGCAGAGCAGATCAACATGGGCGAGAGCTTCAATTTGAAGTTGGTGAGTTGATTCTTGCACATCTAAGGAAAGAGAGGGTTCCAAGGGGAACACATAACAAACTGAAAATAAAAAAGATTGGACCATGTACAGTCATGAAGAAATTTGGGGCAAATGCATATGAGATCGAATTACCCGATGGAATCGGAATTTCACCAATATTCAACATCTCAGATTTGTACCCTTATAGAGATGAAGAAGCAGGAGCAGACGGTGAACATAAGGAATTTCAATGTACTAAACAAATGCTTGTAGTTGAAAAGCCACAGATTGAAAGCATAATTGACAAGAGAGTCAGCAAAAAGACCAGGAGGAAAGAGTATTTTGAATACTTGGTCAAGTGGAGAGGACATCCAGTTGAAGATGCTAGCTGGGAAGATGAAGCAGACATTTAGAAGCATGGATAGACTATGCTAGAACTCATGAACAAGAGTTCATGAAAATTTTCAAGCGAGGGAGTATGATGCGGGATTATCGTGCAAAGCCTAAGGCACGCGACCAAGCCAAGAAATAGTTGGACGCGCGGAGGAACAAAAGAGCACGTCTTCATAAAGACCCATTTGAATTTTGAAACAAAGTCATTAATGTAATAGTTAAGAGGAATGTACTCGCATTTATACTTTGGAGATTGTAAACGGATTTGGGGAAATTCTCCCATATGTCTTTTGTATTAAGGCATTTAAGCCAGTTAATGAAAGTAGGTAGATATGAATGATAGATTAGACAGTTTTAGAGCATAGGAGGGAAAACGGATATAGACACCCTCATTCTTGTATCATTGTCAAAAAAAAAGCACATTATCATAGAATAGGAGAGATAGCTGTAGCAGAGAGTTGTAGAGGAGAAGTTCATGTACAGGAGCTTTGAATTAATATATGAAGCTTTGATTCAGAATTCATGGTGTTATGATGTTTTCTGTTTACACATGGTGAATGGTATGCTTATGGTAGTTTTATTCTCTCTGTTATGCACTTGTTTTAATACTGTGTGTGCATGTAATATTTCATGTTGAATGTTTGAACTCTGAGAGAGAGAGAGAGAATGAGTTTCAATTGTTTCTCTTCCTGAGTGAGAGAAGTTCTTGCAAGGAGTGTAGTGAAACATCCGCAAGGTGTGCGTCGACGAAGTTCATAGTTTATCTCTAAAATCTCAGGAGGGATACCATTGTTCTCATTCCAATAGTAGTGAAAGTGAAGCATAGAAGCCGTGCAAGGTGTGCATAGGCTGGTTGGAAGTTTAGAACTTATCAACCAAGGGGAGAGTTGAAGGACTATTGTTGTCAAGTGCACAGAGTCGAAAGAATCAAATACTTAGAGGTATTTGATAGGTTTTCGCAAGGGGTGCATGCAAGAGTTCTTTCAAGGCTGGAAGTCACCAGAGAAAGATCAAAAGAGATAACCCCTTTAAATAATTTAAGGGAAGTGAGGGATTTAAGCACTTCAAAAGGAGATAGAGCGAATTTGATTTGTAGAAGTAAAGTTCCGATGGAAGAACCTTTTTTTCATTTCACGGAAGTTGTCCAGGAGGATGAGTGGTCGAAATTCTTTGTGGAAAATTCACGAAGTCGCGAGGATCGTAGGATCCAGAAGAGTTGTAGAGAAGATAAGGTTTGGGAAAACTCATTCTTTTGGGTTCAAGAATCAATGAGAACCATTGATGGTGATCTGTTTGAGCCGTCAGATCATTTCGGCACTTCAATGATCTTGACGACAAGGAGTTGAGTGCAATGGAACAAAATTCCTGAAATCACGAGTCGCGATAAGAGTTGGATGACATTTTGGGATTTCGACACTTCGGGTGTCAGGAGACGGAGGAGACAATGCTTTGGGAGTGAGAGTCTCGAAAACCCAGAAGAGTGACAAGTGGTTGGAGTCTACATCAAAGGTAGAAAGCGATTGAGTGGATAGGTGGTGTGTCCTCGTCAAACAGGTGAAGTCAAGCTTCGTTGAACGTTTTGGGGTTTGGAGGTTGAAGAATTGGGGAGCCTTGCATCCGGTTTCGCGAAATCACGAAGTCTGAAGTTCCGAATCGGTAAAAGGTTTTGTGAGGAGCATTATTTACTGAATACATTTTGGGGAATCGACATTTTGGGTTTTGGAAGGTTTAGGAGATGGAAAATCGACAACAGAAATCGCGATATTGCAAAACCCGAAGTCCCGAATTTAGTGAAGGGCATGATCTTATTTCGGGTAAGGAGATTTGGGTTGATGCCTAGTGATTTTCCACGCAGGCTCAATTCATAAGGACCTATGGATACACTGTGAGTGTATGAGATCTTCCCCGAGGGGAAATCAAAGAGTCAATTAGACTCAGGGGTAGATTAGAACGATCCTGCGCGGACCTCAATCCGAGGGTTTGGGGGTCTGCATTAGAAGGAGGTAGAGTATTTTGGTCATATTGTATCTCATGAAGGTGTCAAGGTAGACCCTAACAAGATTAAATCCATGATGGACTGGTCGATTCCCAAAACATTGAATAATCTTAGAGGATTTTTGGGTTTGATAGGTTACTACCGCAAGTTTGTTTGGCACTATGGAAGAATAACAACACCTTTAACAACACTAACTAATAAGGATGCATTTTCCTGGTCTCTAGAGGCAACTAAATATTTTGAAAAACTTAAAGAGGTGATGTGCAAAGATCTTATTTTCACCACTTCAGACTTCACAAATTTTTTTATTGTGGAATGTGATGCCTCAAGAAATGGATTTGGTGTTGTCCTGATGTAAGAAGGAAGGCCCCTGGCTTTTGAAAGTCGACCACTCAAGGTAAAGGAGTTACACAAACCCATTTATGAGAAGGAAATGATGGCAATACTACATGCATTGGAGAAATGGCGTTCTTACCTAATAGGTAGGCACTTAAAGGTTAAAACATATCATGATAGTCTTAAATACTTCTTGGAACAAGGACTATCTTCAGAAGAATAACAAAAATGGGTAACCAAGATATTGGGTTATGATTTTGAAATCGTCTATAAAAAAAGGAAGTAAAATGTTGTGGTAGATGCACTCTCAAGAAAGGATGAAGATGTTGAGGCCTTTCTTTGTTTTATCTCGATCATCCAACCCGATTGGATAAAATAAGCAAGGGATGAATGGAAGAATAACGAAAAAGTGTGGACTCTCATTCAAAGGTTGCAGCAGGATTCCAGTGCATCAGATACATTTACATGGAAAAATGATTCACTATGGTACAAAGAACGCTTATATTTATGTAAGAACTCCCAACTCAAACAAAAGGTACTATTATAATTTCACACCTCTCCAGTAGGAGGGCAGTCAAGATTTTTGAAAACCTACCATATGGTTAAGAAGGATTTTGTTTGGGATGGCCTTAAAAATGATGTTCAAAGGTTTGTGGCAGAATATTTGGTTTTCCAACAAAACAAGGTGGAAACAATTAATACCCCAGGTCTTTTACAACCATTAGCGATCCCAACTCAGCATTGGGAGGAGGTTTCCATGGATTTCATCACAGGGTTACCGAAGTTTGAAAGAAAGAGTGTCATCATGGTGATTTTTGATAGACTGACCAAGTACACACACTTTTGTGTACTCTCTCATCCCTTCAAAGCCAGTACAGTTGCCACCGCATTCATGGAGATAGTTCAAAAGCTACATGGCAGCCCAAAGATTATTGTAAGTTACAAAGATCCCATCTT
Source organism: Picea engelmannii (assembly GCA_009831015.1). Lineage (NCBI taxonomy): Eukaryota > Viridiplantae > Streptophyta > Pinopsida > Pinales > Pinaceae > Picea > Picea engelmannii. Next base: position 264,272 of record ML776820.1, read on the forward strand.
CATTGACATTTTTGGACAAAATTATTTTCTTGTTTGGGTACTCAATTGGCTCATATCTCATCATATCATCCTCAATCTGATGGACAAACTGAGATAGTGAAAAAATGTCTGGAAGGCTACCTTCATTGCTTTGTCTCTGATAAACAAAAAAATGGTTCAAATGGTTACCCTTGGCAGAATGGTGGTATAAAACTTCCTTTCATACTGCAACAAAGATGACACCATTTATGGAAGTCTATGGATACCACCCTCCTTCCATCACTTCTTCTCTAAAATAAATATCCAAGGTTCAAGCAGTGGAATATCACATCGAGCATCAACAACAAGTTCTCCAAATCTTAAAAGACAACCTGACCATGGCACATAATCGCATGAAACAACAAGCAGATCATCATCATAGTGAAAGAATTTTTGAAGTAGGGGATTGAGTGTTTTTAACACTACAACCATACAAACAGATGTCCCTCAAGCAAGCCAAGAAGGATAATAAATTATCACCAAAGTACTATTGCCCTTATAAGGTGTTGCAAAATATTGGTACTATGGCATACAAATTGGAGTTGCCTGCATCTTCACGAGTACACTTAGTTTTCCATGTTTCATGCTTAAATAAGGTTATAGGTGATAGGATCCCAGTTCAAACTATATTTCCAGAACTTGACAAGCAAAGAAAAATCATATTGGAGCCGGAAGGCATCACTAACACAAGAATTCGCCAGCTAAGGAATAGATCCATTTCAGAGTATCTCATTAAATGGAGGAAACTACCGGCTTAAGATTCCACTTGGGAAGATGTGTCTTTTACACAGAAGCATCTAGATTTACTCAAGCATTTCGGACAAAACTTGTCTCAAGGGGAGGGGCATGTTAAGCCCTAAATATTGGCTCATTATCCCTTAATTGGGGCATATTACATTATTAATGTTATTTTATTTATGTCGGATTTATTCCATTAGTTTTAATTATACCTCCTAGTCTCCTATATATACCAAGGATTTATTTTCATTTGGAATCATCTTGTACTTGAACATTTATGTGGGGTAAATTGAGGTTTACCCTCGAAGAGGATTATTATTTGAAATTCTCTCTTTTTCAAGGCGTTGGTTACTTATTCTGAGGTTTGTCTATGCTATATTGATATTTGGTTCTTAACAACGATCAATTGGTGTTACACATCAACATTACTTGCTTTGATAAGTGTCGCAAGTGTCGCATGTTGCTCACAAGTGTCGCAAGTGTCAAGCAAAGAATATTTCCATGATGCCTATGCCATACTTATGACGACATGAAGAAGGCACTTAAAATTCCTCAAACACTTGATTTGAAGGAAGAGGAATGGTTAGCTGAAGTTAAGTGCCTCTTACCACCTGAAAGAATCATTGAATCTAGGTTTTTAGAAGAGAGCGCTCCCCTATATCTCTCTTAGGAGTGTTGGCGCTCCCCTATAAACTTCTAGGGAGCGTTATAGCATTGAAAAACCTTTTAGGAGGAGTGTTATTGATTTTAAGAGTACTGGCACCCCCCTAAAGCCTACTAGGGAGCGCTACAATGCTCTGATGGCCCTTTTGAGGGAGCGTTGCCTATTCTGGGCAGGAGTTGGTCTATTGAGGAGAATAATGGGAGGATCTTTTCAATCTTGGAAAGAAGTTGAATTCGAACTCCTGGTCCAGCCATGATCTTAGGGAAAATCCCTGACTCAAGGAGGAAAATCCTCAACTTACCCTAAAGATACCTCAAGAGGTTATGCCTCTCTAAACCTATATAAGCAGGTTCTATCATGGTGGAAAAAGGTGAAGAATTAGAAGCATGAAACCTATGATCTCATAGGAAACACACAGTGAACTGGAGGAGAGTAATCAGTGAAGTTGTTGTCATCTAGATCGTGGATATTTTGAGCAAGGGTTAGACAAAGGGGATTTGACGAAGCTGTTGCATTCACATCTACGGTTGTAAGTTATTTTCGTCATTGTTCTCATCAATATGACACGCTTGGCCTGTTTCTTTCTAGTTTGTGCTTAATCTCACATGAACTTGTCTCTGATAGATAGGTCTATTTCAAGCTAATATCAGTAGAGTAGGAAGCGGTTGTACCATTGTTTGTCTACAGGGCTTATCGAGGAGCGAAAGATCAGAGCTCAACTCAGAGCGTGCAGGGGAAAACGTCGGTAAAAGGTACTTGTTTTCTCCTTCCTCCTCATACATCAATTTATATAGATCTAAAAGGAAGTTAGTGTCCATGATAAGCATCTTATGTCTTAAGAGTTAAGAGTCTAGCTCTCAAGAGGAGATCTACCTGTGCACAGGGATATTTTCCTTCAACATAAACTGGCAACTCCGCTGGGGAGAATCGAATTGAAACTTTTGGTTTTGATTTTTCCTCATAGACCTTGTCTTACCCTTTGATTGTTTTCAGACCTTGTTCACCCCTTTTTGCTTGAATTCATGCGTTGATTGACTCCTTACCCCATCACACTCAGCTTGATTGCTAAAATTTGACTGAAATTTTGGGTTTTTGGACATTTTCGTGATATTTTTAAGCCTAGCGCCCCTATGTATATGTTAACAGAGCACCAACGCTCCCTAGATGTGTTAGACAGAGTGCTATAATGCTTGGTGCCCCTTACACCAGAGCGCCAACCCTCTTTTGGCAAAAAACCTTTCCAGAATTGCTTTTTCAGGGTCCAGTCTCTGTGTTTCACTTGCTAAGCCTCTCTATGAGTCAATGCTTCTTCCCACTGAACTTTGAAATCCTTCCTTCTAAGGAACAAATACCTTATTGTTTATATTTTGTGGCCTTCTTCATTTATTTTTTGAGTTTTTCTGCTGTTGGGAGTTTGAAATCAATACACTGTTTTTTCTCTCTTTTTGACTGAGCAAGAAATTCTGGTGAAGGACATTAGAAGTCTACAAATCTCTTCATTTGGTTTTTGTTGAGGTCATTTTTCTTTAACATCTCTCTTTTGTGTGAAATTCTTGATTTTCTTTGTTTTCTTTTTTGCTTCTTGTTTTCGATCACAGCAAGAGGGTGTATTGTTTGTACGGAACCTGCTTATGCTTGTCTGAGTTTCCTTGATTCAAAAGGTTAATTGGCAGGAGAAGTGTCATTTTGAATTAATCATTATTCACACACAATCAATAAGGAGACATCTTCATGATTGATTTGCATATTAGAAGACATTTCCAAAAAGTTTTAGCACCACATTGGATTTGATTGAAATTTTTTTGTTTGAGGACATTCCTTATTAGTGCTTGTTAGTGAAAATAACTCTCTCTCTCTCCCTTAAATATAAATTCATCGAAAATAAATGACTGCTTATAATCTTTGATGCATTTTTGGGGGATTGAGTCATCATTCCATCCGTTTCACTTTCATGCACCCCTTTTGAGTAAAAAACATCTATAAAATGAATGCTAATTAAAAACTATCTAGAACATTTTTTTCTAGGATCCTCCACCAACAATAGACTAAGATTAGCACTTTGGATTAGGCTGTGAGCATAACTCTCCAAAGTTTCAAAAACAAACATTAGCATCCTAATCTAGGGAGAGTCAAATCCAATTGTCGTATAAGCTTGCCTGGGATCCCCCTCTCACATAGGGGTTACGCACGAGGTCACACTCGGGAAAGCTACGAAGATTATCCCTCAGTGGTTTGACTGATTGTAGTAGTCAGATCGTATTATGGGGATCGCTTAAAGGTATACCAACAATCTTGAGTGGAAGCCTTTCAAGATGATTTCGGGCTAGATACCCTGCCCATACATTCGGACTGGATTGTCGACTGTACTTGCCCAAGGGATGACTGCGAATTGGTAACCTTAGTGGCCATAATCTTTAGGGTCTTACACAAGGTGACAGTGAAGGGAAGTCTCATTGTACCTGGAACAGACATTGGTCAAACTCATTCGGGCTCCTTGGAGGGTAAATCTACAATTACTGCGTGGAAGCTTGCACCAAGGTGAAAGTTCGTTAAGCAGGTTGCCATTGTAACTGTTCCACCATATCCCCGCCCCTTCTTGACTTGATCATGCGACATTGGATTTCATCACCAACTAGCATGGTCATCGAGAGAAGGTTTTGTTTGCTTGTTTGTGATTCCTAGATTCTATTAGCGTATGCTGCTTCTTTTCGGTAGTTGGCCATAGATTTTTTTCGCCGACTCTTTTTCGCCAAAATTGACCCTCCACGTCGTTCGCGTAGGCTACAGGGACTTCCTCCAGAAAATATGGAAGATACTACCCCTTTACCCCCTCATTCTATGGAGGAATCTCCTCAACAGAGAGAGGTTCATGACACTATAACCTCCCAAGAAGAAGTTCCCACCCCTTTAGAGAATTTTCAAATTGTTTCAGAGTCTTCGGAGGCTTTCCGCATTCCTGAGGGATATGAGAGACATGTTCTCCAACTGAATTCAGCAGGTGAATTTGTCGTCGTCAATCCTTCTGACGTTCCGACTGGGTCTCATTCAAACCCTCTAGTCGAAGACCCCTTTTGGACCATAGACATTGTTCGAAGCCCACCGCGCATGGTGCGGGATCTTTATGGAACAGGAACAGGTGCTGACGTGCCTGTTACCTACACCATACCCTTAAATCATTTTACCAGTACTACCATTTTTTCAGCTACACTGTCCGTTGATTCGAACACATCGTCCGTTGGCCCAAGGTCCACTTTTTCTCTCCAGACGACTCACTCTACAATGGTCCCTCACGTTCTGACTATTCCCACTGGTAATGTGGTGGTTAGCCCAGCTGAAATTGGCACACCACTAATACCTAGACCTTCATCATCACTCCCTTTTGTGTACAGAGCACTGAATTCTTCCATTGTCACTACTACCCAAGTTATGCCTCAAAGTTCTATACCTATACGACAACTCCGAGGGACCGGTCTTGGTGGATTTAACCCATTAAGCAGCACCGATCAGTCATTTACGTCTGGTTCCCAAATTCCAGGAACTCCACCTCAAGCTGGGGGGCATCCTCCCACCGGAGGACAACTTCCATTTTGGAGGGAACCCTCATGCTGGGGGGCAGACTCAATCCGGAGTCTACCATCAACTATATGGACAAAATGTGTCTACCACACCCAATCCGTGGAATATCCCTTTTCTAGGAAACCCACAGTTCTCGAGGGGACACAATCCTCAAGCTCCACAACAACCTCTTCCTCCTCAAGGGACTCATCTATATTCTCCTTATGGACAAACTCCAAATCTGGCTTATAATCCTCAAAACCCATCCGGTTATCCTCCGCTCACAGATGTTTCTCGAACCCCATCAAATCCTATGTACCCTGGTCAAAACCAACCTTATACAAGAGGACCCACTGGTTACAATTATCCTCCTAACCCAGTGCATGGTCCTACTGGTGTTCCTATGCCACACCAGTATTACCCGTAGGTTAACCGAAAACTACCTTTCCTAGCGACTCTGGACCTCCCAGACTTGTCTCGGTTAACGAATGATCCTATTTTTCATTCTCCGGTTTGGCCAGCTATTCCAACTAAACTTCCTTATGATATCCCAAAATTTGACGGAAAGTCTGGAGAAAACCCAAACAACCATGTTATGACTTCCCATTTGTGGTGTTCATCGAACTCCCTCATGGACGATTCTATACGTTTGCGTCTTTTCCAATGAACACTTACGGGTTCTACAGCTAAGTGGTATATTGAACTACCACGTGCTTCTTTTCACGATTTCAATTCCCTTGCCATGTCCTTCCTCACACACTTCCAACTACCCATTCGATACGAGACGGGTACCGAACTATTGACCTCCCTTCATCAGAAAACCTCCGTACATATCTATGATCATATTCATGAATGGAGACGATGACAAAGGTTAATCAAAGCGATCATTCCTGATCAATTATTAGCAGAATGGTTCACTAAATCACTGTTACCCCAGATCGCTCGTGATGTTGCTATGGGTGGTGTAGTCACCGAGGAAGAAGTTATTGCTCGAGCTTAGTACTTAGATTTGGTTTATTCACAATCTGGTACTCTGTACGAATTGATACCAAATGCTACCCGTGCCACTACTGATCCATCCAAACCATCGTCTACCTCGCATGCGGATGGAGTCATTGGCTCCGTCAAAACCTAATCTACTTCCCAGTCGATTGGAACAACCCAGCGGTCTGCTTCGACGTCTACTCCCAGTGCGATCACACCCTCTTCTACCTCCCCTCAAACTCAAGTCTCTGAGGTGAATACGGTCCAATCAACCCCTTCACAACAATCTGGGGGCAAGAAGAAAGCAATAAATAAACCGAAGAAAAACGACAACAATGAACAACCAAAAAATCAACCTCAAACCCCTGTTGTCGGAAAACAACCACAACGGAAACCAAAATTCCCATGTCTCATTTGTGGCGATGATCACTACACTCGATACTATCCACATCATGATGAAGTGGCCAAGATTTTTAAGGGAAATTCACAACCCACTGTACTTACCCAGCCTTTTCCACAACAACAATTTTTGGTTGCTCAAACCCCCACTCCAGGGGGCAGTTCCAGCCAATCCCATGATGAGGCCTCGACAAGTGCCCACATTTACATGTTTAACAAGATTAATCTGACCACTCGCACTACAACATATGACACACCGATTAAACCTGATAAGCCAAAGACCACTAACGGTTCCTTACCGGACCCATCACCATCTTTCGTTAGTCCTCCATCTGTTAGCCCTCTGTTCGAGCCACTCTAGATTGAGAAACCTTCATTTGAATCCATCCTACGCCCTCCTAAGAGAACTATCCATAAATATACCTATAATCCTAGTTCGCGGGCTGCCCAAAACTACAACATCATTGAAGATTTGGCTCAAGCACCATGTGCTATGTCTGCTTTGGAAGTTCTACAACACTGTCCCAGTCAACGTAGAACGCTCTTGGATGACATTGGCGCTTTCAATCCTGAGTCATCTATAACCTCATGTTTAATCTGGATGATCATCAACCTTGACTCTCCCACCAACTAGCTTTTCAAATCAATGTTGTTGTTCACAATCAACAAATCCACCGAACTATCTTGGATGAGGGAGCCTCTACTTGTGTCATGTCTTTGGCTTGTTGGAAAGGCTTGAAATCAGCCGCCCTTAACAAATCCCCTACGATGTTACGTGCTTTTGATGAATGAGGTTTTCATCCTCATGGACTTTTGCAATCCTTAGCCGTTCAGTTGGGCAGAAAAACTGTTACTGTTGATGTCGAGGTGGTCGATGCCCCCCTCAATTACAACCTACTACTCAGAAGAAGTTGGTTCTACACTATGAATGCCATCACCTCGTCGGTGTTTCGATGTGTACAATTTCCCCATCAAGGTAAAATTGTCACTATCGACCAACTAGATTTTTGTACATCCGACGCTCGTGCTCCTGTTACCAACAACATTCCTTTTTTGGGAGACCACAGAGTTACGTATGAAAGCATTGGTGTTGGATTATTGAAAGATTCTAGCCTTATGGGTACCTTTCCTACACCACTTCCACCCACCACACATCATATTTCCACCGTCAATATGATTTCGACTATGGCTTATCAATCTTTGGAATCATCTAACCCTTGGAAATTACCTAGTCCTATGGAATTCGATGTGCTAGGTGACACCATGCCACTTAGCCCAGCCGAGGCCACATACGTGGCTATTCAATCTACCTCTCCCTCCCTGAACAACCCCCATCTATTGGCACCCGATGCCTACTTGATTGTTGTTGGGAAATTATACCCTACGGACTAACAAGCTAGGGCTTAAACTTGCATGCAGATCATGAGCCTTAAGAAATTACTTTTAACCTTCTACCCCAAACCTAAAATCATTTTTCACATGCAAACATTGGAAGAATCAACTAACCATTTTATCAATGGTCGGTGTAGATCCTCCGTTGAGATTTACCCCGTTGCTTCTGCTGCTCCTTCCAAAAGCCGATCCTGCAATCAAGACAAAACGACTCATGCATGCTATTGTTCTACTAGAGGATTAGAGATTAAACATAAATCAAATGAAACACATAAGACTCGTGCATTTGGGACAGGAAAAGTATCTTTATATTAATCTCAAGATGAATCAACTTACAATGATTATAGAGACCGACCACCGTTCCTTGATCCTGATCCTGGGCTCCTCCTCTTCTTTGTCCTCCAACTGCTTTGCTTGAATTCTCCTAAAGCTTTAGGAAAGGCTAAAGGGTTGGGACAAAACGGATTCGGCAATTGGGCAGAGTTTCTTTGCTATGATTTTCCTCCTTTGAATAGTACCCCTACCCCTTATTTTATAGGCTAGAAGGAGCTAGGGTTTTAGACGAACTCTCGGCCATGCATGGCTGGGAGTTCCAGTTAACTGACCCAAAGCTTTTCGTCCCGACGGAAACTTTCCTGATTTTTTTCTTTGTTAGGTAAACGCGTGCTATAGTGGGCCTGCCAGCGTTCCAACGCATGAAATATAAGGACTACCAGCGTTTCAACTGACCCAGTAATGGGTTAGGGCGAGGGTTACTTGTTTTAAGAGGTTTTTGAAGAGTCTGTTCAGCATGGCTTTGGCAATGAAGGGCAATGAGTTGGCCTGATGCCAGGTAAGCATGGATGGTGCAATTTAGGGTTATAACAGATGCCCCCTAATGTGTGAGGTCAGAAGAGCATCTGATGGCCGAAATACATTACCAATTCTTTACCAATCTGTACTGATATGCTGAATGAGTGAGCCCAGGAAGCAGGAATCAGGAGGTGCCATCTGCAAAAAATGTCAAATGTCTCACCGAGGCAGGCATACCCATGCTCAGGATAAATCAGAACCATGGTTACCAATCAAATACTCTGTAGATCCATGTCAAATAACTATAAAGAGTAGCCGCGAACAATACACAGCGGAGCTACATCTCGAAATCAGAAAGATATACATAGAAAGTATCCATCTCTCAGAAGCTGATTCGGCCTGATGGCTGTACTTTAGAGCTCAAGAAACAACTTCAAAATCTTCTAAACTCAGGTAGCAGTGTAATATGAGTGTACAACTGCACTACCCAGAGGTCTTCGACGGCTCATCGGTTGTGGACTTGATAATATTGATGATCGGACTGAAGGCTTCAGTGATTTCGAACAAAGACTTGATTGGACGTTCAGGATGGTCGGGTATGCGGACAATAGACATATTGCAGAGTGGCCGACTCAGGATAAGTGACAAACTTCCCTTGGACAATAGCACGACAAGTGATAAGACTCAGGCAACATATCTGTTAATCATAAGTCTACGAAGCAGGAGACAACACAAACTCTCCATATGTTTGGAAGAGTAACCAAACGGTGGAGGACACAACTCTATAACGAGCAAAGCTTCCTAAGGTCGTACTACATCCCATAGTCTGATGAATCAAACAGATAGATGTGCTTTATCCAAGGGCGACTCATAATGCTTCCAATAAAGAAAGTACTTTTCCCATCCTCTTTTTGGGGTATATTTGATTTTTTTGTTCTTTTTGTTTATTTGGAAAAAAGAATAAAGGAATATTACGTTACAAGGGAGGAACGAGTATAACAAACATACAAGCTCACGGCACAAGGACGAGACTGATGTTCTAGGAAATGATACTCGAGAAAATCCTCCAGTGGCCAAAGGTGTTAAAACACAGACGCAAACTGTTACTAGGTTGATGGGTAAAGGATGCAAATGCGGTTGATAGAACACACAATGGTAACGTCCTTTGATGTAAGTTTAGTGAGCCTAGAGAAGGGAATCTCAGTGATTTTTCATGTTTAGAGAGTCTGAAAAAAGCATAAAAGGAAACTCCATTGGGGTACCTTTTTCGTCAATAGTCCAGTCGGTTCGAAAAAGGGATAAACTAGCACCGACGAGATGTCAATTCAAAACCATTTTAACGAGTGTGAAAAGGACAAGATCACTCAGCTATTTTTTCACTTTTAAGGAGTCTGAAAAAATCTTAACTATGGACTCCGTCAGGAATGTTCTTTTGGACCAGATTAACGAGTGTGAAAGAATAAGATCACTCGATGATCTTTTCAATTTTAGGGAGTCTGAAAAGAGCTTAACTATGGACTCCGGGAGGGGTTTCTTTTTCGTAAATTTAGTCCCTCAGGCCCGAAAAAGGAATAAAATTATACCTAAGGATACTCTTCTAAAGAATCAGAATTCGATAGAGTATTCCTTTGTTTGTACAGTTGACCGTCCGGACCGAAAAAGGGGTAAACTACCGCCGGACAGACGTGATTTCAAATTTTAGTTTAACGAGCGTGAAAGGTCACAAGATCGCTCGGCAATCTTTTCATGTTTAGAGGGTCTGAAAAGGGCTTAAAAGGAGACCCATTATGTTTTGGGAGTCCGGAGGGTAAGACAAGGAGTGAAAAATACCCATGCAAATGAGGCTCAAACTCATATTCAGGAAAGACGATGCGGACTCCCGAGCCTACTATGTTGTCAGAAACAGCATGGACACCATAATGCAACCAGGAACTACCTAGGGCATCCATGTTTGGGTAAGCTCTACCACCAAGTTGTGACACTTCTAGAGAAGATATGATGGTTCCGTGTCACAATCGGATGGGATCAATCCTATATCGTAAGAACAAAAGGCAACGAGATGCAATAGTGGGGATGAAATCCTACCCTATATGCTCAGGTTGATTTTTTTTGAAATTTTTTTTATGGACCATCCTTATGTACATTTTTTTTTTTTTTTCTGAAACTCAATGAAAAACGTCCCAATACCTGATCAAATCCCTCCCACATCACTCCCGAACCACTCAAAATGGTTTTTGGTATAAAGAAACTGATAAAAGGGCCCAAAAAAGTGACAAAAAGAGGCCAAAAAGTCTATA
>ML776820.1:359272-369759 GCA_009831015.1 Picea engelmannii
CTTCTTGGAACAAAGACTATCTTCAGAAGAACAACAAAAATAGGTAACCAAGATATTGGGTTATGATTTTGAAATCGTCTATAAAAAGGGGAAGAAAAATGTTGTGGAAGATGCACTCTCAAGAAAGGATGAAGATGTTGAGGTCTTTCTCTATGCTATCTTGATCATCCAAGCTGATTGAATAATAGAATCAAGGGATGAATGGAAGAATGACGAAACAGTGTGGACTCTCAGTCAAAGGTTGCAGCAGGATTAAAGTGCATCAGATACATTTACATGGAAAAATGATTCACTATGGTACAAATATCGCTTATATTTATGTAAGAATTCCCAACTCAAACAAAAGGTACTATTGGAATTGCACACCTCTCTAGTAGGAGGGCACTCAGAATTTTTGAAAACCTACCATAGAGTCAAGAAGGATTTTTTTGGGGATGGACTTAAAACTAATGTTCAAAGGTCTGTGGCAGAATGTTTGGTTTTCCAATAAAATAAGGTGGAAATAATTAAGACCACAGGTCTTTTACAACCATTATCCATCCCAAGTCTGCGTTGGGAGGAGGTTTCCATGGATTTCATCACAGGGTTACCAAAGTCTAAAGGAAAGAGTGTCATCATGGTGATTGTTGATAGACTGATGAAGTACACACACTTTTGTGTACTCTCTCATCCCTTCAAAGCTAGTACAGTTTCCACCGCATTCATGGAGACAGTTCAAAAGCTACATGGCAACCCAAAGATTATTGTAAGTGACAAAGATCCCATCTTCACTCGACATTTTTGGACATAATTATTTTCTTGTTTGGGTACTCAATTGGCTCATAGCTCATCCTATCATCCTCAATTTGATGGACAAACCGAGATAGTGAACAAATGTCTGGAAGGATACCTTCATTGCTTTGTCTTTGATAAACAAACATAATGGTTCAAATGGTTACCCTTGGCAGAATGGTGGTATAACACTTCCTTTCATACTGCAACAAAAATGACACCATTTATGGCACTTTATGGATACCACCCTCCTTCCATCACTTCTCTAAAAGAAAAATCTAAGGTTCAAGTAATGGAAGATCACATCGAGAATCAACAACAAGTTGCCCAAATATTAAAGGACAACCTGACCATGGCACATAATCGCATGAAACAACAAGAAGATCAACATCGTAGTGAAAGAAGTTTTGAAGTAGGGGATTGGGTATTTTTAAGACTACAAACATACAAACAGATTTCCCTCAAGCAAGCCAAGAAGGATAATAAATTATCACCAAAGTACTATGGCCCTTATAAAGTGTTGCAAAATATTGGTACTATGGCATACAAATTGGAGCTGCCTACATCTTCACGAGTACACCCATTTTCCATGTTTCATGCTTAAAGAAGGTTATAGGCGACACGATCCCAGTTCAAACTATATTTCCAGAACTTGACGACGAAGGAAAAATCATATTGGAGCCTGAAGCCATCACTGACACAAGAATTCTCGATATGAAGAATAGATCCATTTTAGAGTATCTCATTAAATGGAGGAAACTACTGGCTCAAGATTCCACTTGGGAAGATGAGTCTTTTATACAGAAGCATCTAGAGCTACTCAAACATTGCGGACAACACTTGTCTCAAGGGGAGGGGCATGTTAAGCCCTAATATTGGCTCATTACCCCTTAATTGGGGCATATTATATTAGTAATGTTATTTTATTTATGTCATATTTAGGCCATTAGTTGTAATTATACCTTCTAGTCTCCTATATATACCAAGGAGACATTTTCGTTTTGAATCATCTTGTACTTGAACATTTAAGTGGGGTAAAATGAGGTTTCCCCCTCGAAGAGGCTTATTATATGAAATTATCTCTTTTTCAAAGCGTTGAGTACTTTTTCTGAGGATTTTCTATGCTATATTGATATTTGGTTCTTAACAGTTTATCTCTGAAAGCTCAGGAGGGATACCGTTGTTCTCATTTTAGCAGAAGTGCAGGTGAGGCACCGAAGCCATGCAAGGTGTGTGCAGGCTGGTTGAGAGCTTAGGACTTATGAATTAAGGGAAGGATTTGAGGATTTATATTGTAAGGAGTGCACAGAGTCGAGAAGGTCGAATACCCAGGAGTATTCGAAAGGTTTCCGCAAGGAGTGTGTGCAGGAGTTCTTTCAAGGCTTGAAGTTGCCAAGAGAAAGCTCAGGAGGGTTAACACCTTTGAAAAGTACTGAAAGGGAGATATATATTGGAACCGTCTCGTAGAGGTTAATTTCTAGTGAAAGAATATTTGTTAATTTTGCAGAAGCTGTCAAGGAGCAGCGAGCGGTCGAAATTCTCTATGGAGAATTCATGAAATAGCGGGGATCGTAGGATCCAGAAGAGATGCGGAGAAGTTGAGCATTGGATCGAATGAAGAATTATTAGTCGTCGACCCTGTGGAAAGTGTCATTTCGGCATTTTGGGGATCCTGACAACAAGAAGTTGAGCACAGTGGAATGAAAGTCCCGAAGTCGTGAGCTGCGACAGGGATTGGCATGGAGTTTCGAGATTTCGTCACTTCGGGAGCTCGAGGTTTGAGAGGAGTCAGTTTCAACTACCACAGTTGCAAAGTGGCGAGAGTCGAGAGCTCATGTGAATGCGTGGCACATCTATCAGGTTAGGACCGCAAGGGTGATAGGTGGAGTATACTCGTCCATCGAGGGGTCAACCCATAGTTTCCCTATCACATCTTGGGATTTCGCAAAGGAGGAGAATGAAGGCTCTACACACCAACTCACGAGGTTGCGAGTTGTGAGAAGTGTGAAAGGGATGTCAGACTATCGTTGACCATCACATCTCAGGATTTCGTAGGAAGAGAGCATGACAGCTCAATGCTTCAAATCGTGAGATTGTGAGTTGTGAAAGATGCTTGTTCCAGGACCAGTTGTGGTCGTGTGGAGGTGAAGCTCGTACCTTGTGCATGTTCGCATAAGGGGGTTTCAAAAGGACCTGTGGATCGATTCGTTGAAGGTTTTTATAGGGATTCGAAAGAGCCACTTCATCTCAAGGAGATTTGAATGATCCTGTGAGAGGATCTCAACCTGAGGGTTGGGGGTCTGCATCAAGTTTGGTATCAGTGCCAAGAACAAGTATTTTCTTTTTGTAGCAGAGAGAAGAGAAAGTTCTCAGCCATGTTGCTAAGAAGAAGAGATAGACCAATGCCTGATCCAGCAGTGGAAAGGGAAATGTGTAAACTATGTGCTAGGCTTGATGCCATGGAAATAACACAGAGGCGCATAGTCAATGCTAGGGATATCAGCGAAGCTGACAGTGAAAATGAAGCTTGGCACGAAGGAGAAGTCACAATCGAAGATGCTGCAGATGAACGCCTATTTAGGGTTGTTGCAAGGATAGGTGCTAGAGAAAAAATGGATATTCCCATGTATGAGGGAAACTTGGATGTTGAAGAGCTTCTAGACTGGATTAGAGCTCTGGATAAATACTTCAACTATGAGGATGTTGAGGAAGACAAGAATATTAAACATGTTGTCATGAGACTTAAAGGGCATGCAGCACTATGGTGGGATGAACTGCAGGCTGACAAACATTTCAAAGAAAAGCAGAAAATCAAGAGTTGGGATAGAATGGTTGTGAAGATGAAAGCCAAATTCATACCCAAGGACTATCAAATTACTCTGTTTCAAAGGATGCAGAATTTGAGATAGAAGATGATGTCAGTGAAGGAGTACACTGAATAATTCTACAAGATAAACATCAGGGTAGGTCATCGGGAAAGCGATGATGAAAAGGTTTCCAGATACATGAATGGTTTATGATATGACATTCAATATGAGATGATCATGATGATCATTCAAACTGTAGAATATGCTTATCAGATGGCTCTAAAAGATGAAGAGAAGTTGAGCTGAAAGTAAGGTTAAAGAGGTTGAGGCAGAAGTCAAGCAAGAGGGAAAACAATTGCACAAGACAAAACTCAGAGACCTCAAGAAGAGGGAAAGAAACCTCAAACTCAGCATGAGAGAGGAGGAAGCTCACAGAGAGGGTAGTATGCTTATAGAAATACTTTTCCTCAAGCTAGAGGAAGAGGAAGAGGATGAGGAGGTGAAGTGAAATGATTTGTCTATGGAAAAAACAGACATAAATCTTATGAGTGTCCATATAGGTGAGACAAACAAAGTTCGCTCATACAAGAATAATCCAAAATACTTGGAATATAACAAAGTAATCCATATAGGACTGTAAATAATAAATGAATAGATAATAGATAATATAATTACAATTGAGAAATGAGGGCTTGTTTATATACCCACACAGGGGTGCCCTTTACCAATAGTCATGTCCTTTGAGACATGACCTTTCATTATTAATAATAATTATTTACTAATTATTATGTTATGAATATCTATGATATATGTATATTTATGTTCAAAACATTGCCTTCCCCTTAAAAATGATTTGTCCTCAAAGCATACTTTATGGAAGACTTATCTCTTGTGCTAGCTTGTAATGATTGTCGCCTGATTCTTCATTATCAAGTTAGTAATCATTGAGGACTTGAGATGATAGGATTTTCTAAGCATTGAGCAGAACTTTCGCATTGTAAAGGAGTCTACCCATCCTAATTTGATCTTTTTCATGGGGAGTTTATAGGGTTCTTGGAAAGAACTTGACGTATTTCGACTCCCATGATAACTTCTATTTTGAGCATCATTTGTAGATGAAGTAATATTCTTCGACATACTGGTCACTTGTTTTTTTTTATACAAGGATCGACTAAAGTATCGATTTTTGTGATTAGGATGTTGATAAGGAATCCTTGCAACTTGATCCTTACTTCGTATACTTGTAGCTTTTTCTTGATTAACTTTTGGAATTGAGTTTTCTTCATATTGCTGGCTTGTTTGTACCTCGACATTTGAAAACTTCTTTACATCAGTTGGATTTGCCACCTTTTGAGTTGTAAGGATGATTGGGTCTATCATTGTTTCCTTATCGAATGATGATGTTTTACAATCTATCTTTCCTTGTAAAGTCTTCTTATCATGCTTCAACTTTTTAATTTGAGTTAATAAATCTTGATTATGTCGTCTTAATCGTAAAAGTTCTTCCTTATTTTTTGACCTGTTGTATTTTTCTGATTCTAGATTCTCCTTTCTTTCGTCCTTTAAGGTTTTAATTTGTTGAAGTAACTTCTGGTTAAGGTTCCTTAGGCAGGAAATTTCTTCCTCGTTTTCTATTGATTTTTCCTTGAGACCCCGATTTTCTTGTTCTGAATTTGTATTCCCTTGCTTCTTGTCTTTTGACTTCTTGATTTTAACTAGTGAATTTTGATTATGATTTTTTAATCATAATATTTCTTCATCTCATTCTAGTAAGTCTTGGTCCATTTTTTGTCTTTCGGTCTTTAGTTCTTCATCTTGTGCAATGAGTTCCCGAATACGCTCTTTGAAGTAGCGATTATTTTTCTGTGTTAACCCATTAAAATATTTTTCCTTCTCAATTTCAAACTGTAATTTTTGATTGCTCGCTTTGTAGTGTCCTAGTTCTCCTTCCAATATTCGTGATTGCATTTCTAAGTTATCTTGATATCCTTCCATAGTAAATGAATTTTTTTAAATGTTTTTTTAATCCCTTTTAAAAAAATTCATTTTCCTTATAATCCTTTCACTTTATAAATAACTATCTTATATAAAATACCCTTTGTATGTTCTTATAATTACTTATATATAAGTAACTAAAGAACTTTAATTCCTTATTTTTATTATTTTTCCCTAATTTTATGACTTTAATTATTTTTTTTTATTTTTTTTTAAATCTTCACTTTATATATATCTACCTTTAATCTTCACTTTATATATATCTACCTTCATATATCCTTCATTTAATTTTGATTGGAGATTATACGAATAGATTGAACTTCGGTGGGACTATATACTTTTCAAGGAGTCTTCGTATCTTTTTGGTGTCCTTCTAAAAAAACTTCAATTATTAACTTAATATATATGTGCTAACACCTATCTCTCTTTTAAAAAGCTTCTTATTAAAAATTTTATTCATAACATAATTTGATGACCACGATTTTTATCGTATTGGGCCTTAGCTATCTAAATAATCTTGGAATAATGAAACGACGGATTTATTGCCAAACGGTGGCTAGCTTTCAAACTGTGTTAGTGGAATCCTTGATAAGCTCTAAACGGGGCCATGGGATTGGGCAATAACAGAGTGGGCCAGACTGGAATGGGGGTGGGTGGTGTATCTATGGGAGAGACAAGCTGCGAGAGTGGGATGGGAAGTTACGGGAATGGGTAGGATGGAAGGGAAAGTGGGTAGGGGTCGGGAAGGGTTACGGGAGAAAGGGAAGGGGAAAGGGAAAGGTATGGGAAGGAAAGGCTGCAGAAATGGATCAAGAGATCTGTGGGAAGGTTACGGGGTATTGGAAATGGACAGCGCGTGTGGGAGTGATCTAAAAATGAAGAAGAATTGTATTCTTGAAAATATTTGCAAGTAAAATTTTATGTGTTAAAAATGAAAAAGGATCATCTTTGCAACACAACTTTTAATAGGATTTACTCATTCAAGATGCATATAAACAACAACATAATCAATGAACAGAAAACACATAACACAACAAATGATAAAGGAGTTCACCCCTCTCTTGGGTTACATCTCCTGGTCCAGCTTCCAATGGATCATTTGTATTAATTGATCAAAGTGCTAAAAAATGTGCTTTACAATGCTAAAAATTCCAAATAGACTGCTCCAATGGCTTCAGAAAATCCAAAAACCCCTAGTTGGGATTTTTTGGCACCTCGTTTGGCCAAAAATTGAAGAAGATGGGCTTTTTGGAAGTCCCCCCTTCAAGCTTGCTGTCTCTGCATCTACAAAATGCACCTCCCATGGCTCAACCTAGCCCAAACACATATTTAAGAGTAATAACATAGCACCGGATGCAATTGCCTAAACCATGCAAACTGTAGGACAGTTACGGGCGCACCTAGCCCCTAACCGTCAAGGGCCATGTCATATGACCCATGCGACCACGCGCTAGCATAAACATGGGCTCCTGTTACAAACGCCAATGGTCAAAGGCCAAATGGTGGGTCGTTGAAATAACCATTGGAACAAACATTAACCACACGCCCATGCCCATACACTATAGCTGTGGGTTATATGTTATATAACGCGCGACCAAGGGCTGGGGCTAAGCCCTGGCCCGGTCGCGGCCCAAACCACCTGCATATTCAAACTTATATACATTCCTTTCCATATATATAATAAGTAACAAATGGTGGCGCACCGGTTGGCGGATCTTTTCCAAGTCTTTTCCATACTGACTGTATAGTCAGCAACCCTTTTTTTTGCTTGTTTGTAAATTTGAATAGAACGCGATATCTCTCACTCCCGACATTTGTTTGAACCCAAATGAGTTGTGTTGGGTTTGTAACGACGAGGCCTATGCTCTCATTTGATTTGAAATGATTCCAAGAACTTTGAATTTTTGAGCAAAATTTGATCCCCTGATCACACCTCCCCATTGGAAAGCTTTTGGACCTCCAAAAGACTATTTTCAGTCTATTTGAAGATGAGGGTATAGTTCCCTCACTCTTCCAGCCTCAATCCACTTATCTTTGCTTGGATTTGTTCCTTTAAGACCAACTCAAAGATACTCACCATTTCCTCGTTTTGAAGTTCGCATTCTCCTGTCAAGGATGGTGTCTTCATGCAGTTCTGTAAGATATTCTGGGGAAAAATCATCTATAGAAGGAATCTGAACATGCTCTCCATGATAATCAATCAACGGAGGCTCATACAATTTCAAATTCTCAACATTAACAACTGCATACATTTGCATATAAGGAGGCAAATATAAACGAAAGGCATTGTTACCAATCTTGTCGATAATCTTGAAAGGACCATATCGAATAAGTTTCAATTTTTTACCTTTTTCTTTAAGCCTCTCCTTACTGATGTAAAGAAAAACTTCATCTCCAACTTGGAAACTGTGATCAACACGATGCTTGTCATGTCTCGTCTTGTACTTGGCTTGACTCTTTTCCAACTGCTCTTGCACCATTTGATGTATCGACTGAATTTTTTCAATGAACTTTTCTTCCCTATCAATGTCATATTGACCATCGATAGCAATATCCTTCCCAAAGAAAAAATCTAAAGGAGATTTGGGAAAATAGCCAAAACATGCTTCAAATGGCGACATTTGAGTCGAAGAGTGCTTAGCTCGATTGTAAGCATGCTGAATGTAGTGTAAATGCTCAACCCAAAGTTTAGGATGCTTGCTGCAATAAGCACGAAGAAGATGCACCACTGTTCAATTTACCACTTCTATCTGACCATCTATTTGCAGATGAAAAGCTGTGCTCTTATTCAGTTTGGTGTCCATGAGTGCCCATAAACTCGACCAAAAAATTCCAACAAATGGAGAATCCCGATCAGAAATAATGGATTTAGGCAATCCAAAATGCACCCAAACATTTTGAAAGAACATTTGTGCCATTTTTTTAGCTATAACCTGCTTCGTACAATGCATCAAAATACACATTTTTCTAAATCGATCAACCACAACATAAAGATAATCCTGATTTCGTCTAGACATAGGTAAACCTCCTACAAAATCCATGGAAATACTTTCCCAAGGTCGAGAAGGAACCGGAAGTGGAGTATACAAACCCAACTTTCAATTGCTAGGTTTACTTGTGGCACATAATGAACATCCTCGAACATATCTTGAAATACTTTCATTCATTTTAGGCCAGTAGCAGTATCTTTGCAAATTAGCCACTGTCTTGCCTACACCAAAATGACCAACAATAAGAGAAGAATGGGCTTCTCTTATAATGTTGATTCTTTCCCCCTATGGAATACATAACTTGCCAAGATGATACAAAAGATTATCATGCACATGGTAATCCAATTCTTCAACATGGTTAGAATGACACAAAGTTTCATATACTTCTTTGAAATCAGTATCCAAAGCATATTGCTCAACATAAATTTTATGCATGATAGGACTATGCTTAAGAATAACTGAAGCACTAATAATAGGCCTTGAAAGCATATCAACGACTTTGTTATAAAATCCCTTCTTATACCTGATGACCAAGTCTAATTGTTGAAGAAAACCCATCCATCTGAAGTGCCTAGATTGTTGTAGCTTTGTTTGTGATTGTAAGTATTGCAGTGGTTGATGATCTGTGTGAACAATGGTTTCTTTCCCCAACAAATAATGTTTCCATTTTTTCACACTTTGTAGCAATTCATACAATTCCTTATCATACGTAGGATAGTTAATCACGACACCATTAAAAGTTTCAGAATGAAAACAAATGGGCTTACCATGCCGTAGCAAAACTGCTCCCATTGCATACTTACTTGCATCTGTTTGGATTTCAAAAGGTTGTCTTAAATTTGGAAGTGAAAGAACTGGTGTTGAACTGATCTTCTCTATCAAACTATTAAAAGCCTTCTGTTGCTTGCCTCCCCATTGAAAAACTTGCTTGACACTTGTCACTGCATGTAATGGAGCTACAATGGGATAAAAGTTAGCAATAAACTTCCTCCAATATTGGGTTGCTCAAAAAAAACTTCTTACCTCTGTCACATTGCTGGGCTTGGGCTATTCCAAAATTACTTTGACCTTGGAGGGATCAATTTTTAATTCACCTCCACCAACAATATGCCCTAAGTAAATAAGTGAAGTCTTTCCAAATTCACATTTGGACATCTTCAAAAACAATTTGTCTTTTCTCAAAACATCCAAAACTTGTTTCACATGTTTAACATGCTCTTCACGAGATTTTCTAAAGATCAAAATATCATCCAAGTAGACAATAACACAATCATCCAGAAAAGGCCTTAAGACATCATTCATAACTCTCATGAAAGTAGCAGGTGCATTGCAAAGTCCAAAAGGCATTACCATCCATTCAAACAAACCTTGCTTAGTTTTGAAAGCTGTCTTCCATGTGTCTCCCTCGACAATTATGATCTGATGATATCCGCTTCTCAAATCTAACTTAGTAAAATATTTAGCATCTTTCAATTGATCAAGAAAATCATCGATTCTAGGAAGAGGATAACGATTCTTTACTGTAATTTTGTTCAAAGCCTTGAAATCAACACACATACGCCATGTACCATCTTTCTTTGTCACTAACACAATTGGAGATCCACATGGCGATGATCTTGGTACAATAACCCCTTTTTTGAGCAACTCTTGAATTTGTTTTTTAATCTCAGCATTTTCCATGACTGACATTCTATACATACCAATGTTTGGAAGAGGACAATCTTGTTGTAATTTAATTTCATGTTGGATACCCCTTTTTGGAGGTAATCCCTTTGGTTCTCTAAACATTTCATCATATTGATTAACAACCTCATTTAGATCAGATTTCAACCTTGTATCACAACCTTGAAATGCTTCGTTTTCAATATCATCTTTGGGTTTAATCATTAAGAGAACAAAATTCTTACTAGCATTGACTAATCTC
>ML776820.1:370863-387091 GCA_009831015.1 Picea engelmannii
ATTTTGGTTTCATCATCTTGAATTTTTTGTATCCTACAATATACCTCAATCTGACGAATCCAATTATCTAATTTCTCAGCATTAACTTCTCCATTGTATATTGGCAATTTGAATTTAATATCAAGCTTTAATGAAGGAATTTGTGAAAGAGTTTTACTATGTCCCTTTGGAGAATTCGGAAGACTTCTTGAATTGGTAGAAGAAGAAGAAGAAGAAGATGGAGGAGAGGGTGGTGGAGAAGCACCATTCCCTCCATTTCCATTTGGAGTTTTATCACCACTGTCTCCCTTATGCTTTGAAGTGTTGGAGCCTTCACCTTGCAACCTTGTATTCCTTTCTATCAAGATCTTCATCATCTCTTTCATTTCCATGACAGCCTTTCTGAGATCTTCATCTTCTGCAGGAACATTTTCATGACTCTCTTCATGAGCCATACTTGGTGAATGCCTCTTTGAAACTTGCGGTGATGGTATATGCTTCCTCCTTGAAGGATGAGAACTTGGATCTACAAGTTGACCTTCTCCTCTTGTGATTTTCAACCTTGTGAGCATCAGAAAACAAAACACTTGCAAATAATAAGGTCTTCAAAAACCTATGCTCTGATACCAACTTGATCTAAAAATGAAGAAGACATGTATTCTTGAAAATATTTGCAAGTAAAATTTTATGTGTTAAAAATGCAAATGGATCATCTTTGCAACACAACTTTTAATAGGATTTACTCATTCAATATGCATATAAAAAACACATAATCAATGAACAAAAAACACATAACACAACAAATGATAAAGGAGTTCACCCCTCTCTTGGGTTACATCTCCTGGTCCAGCTTCCAATGGATCATTTGTATTATTTGCTCAAAGTGATAAAAAAATGTGCTTTACAATGCTCAAAATGCCAAATAGAATTCTCCAATGGCTTCAAAATGTCCAAAAACCCCTAGTTGGGCTTTTTCGGCACCTCGTTTGGCCAAAAATTGAAGAAGATAGGCTTCCTGGAAGTCCCCCCTTCAAGCTTGTTGTCTTTGCATCTACAAAACGCACCTCCCATGGCTCAACCTAGCCCACACGCATATTTAAGCATAAAAACCTAGCACCGGATGCAACCGCATGAACCGTGCAAATTGTAGGACAGTTACGGGCGCACCTGGCCCCTAAGTGTCAAGGGCCAGGTCATATGACCCATGCGACCACGCGCTAGCATAAACATGGGATCTCGTTACAAAATCCAATGGTCAAAGGACAAATGGTGGGTCGTTGAAATAACTGTTGGAACAAACATTAACTGTGCACGCGTGCCCATACACTATAGTTGTGGATTATATGTTATATAACGCGTGACCAAGGGCTGGGGCTAAGCCCTGACCCGGTCGCGGCCCAAACCACCCTCATATTCAAACTTATATACATTCCTTGCCATATATATAATAAGTAACAAATGGTGGTGTGCCGGTTGGTGGCTCTTTTCGAAGTCTTTGCCCTTGCCCGGAGGTCGCAGGGTCGACTCCGACCAATGACATAAGTTTTAAACCAAATAATGGATGACACATGGCGACCATTAACTAGGCCACATGTCGTCGTTTTGTTCGCTGTCAAACATGCCAAGTCACCTACCAATTGTCTGAATGCATGTCTTCCTCATGTTGTATGGCTTGCCATGTGTCATACGACCTGCCACATCAGTGTCCATACGGACTGTACAAACTGTATAGTCAACAACCCTTGTTTTTGCCTGTTTGTAAATTTGAACAGAACGTGATATCTCTCGCTCCTGACATCCGTTTGAACCCAAATGAGTTTCATTGGGTTTGTAACAACGAGGCCTACGCTCTCATTCGATTTGAAACAATTCCGAGCACTTTGAATTTTTGAGCAAAATTTGATCCCCTGATCAAGGAGAGTGGCATGGACAGCGTGTGTGGGAGAAGGGGAGGGGTTTCAGGAATGTGAGGGAGTTGGTGAGGGAAAGGGAATGGAAGAAGAATAGGAAGGGGGTTACGGGGGTTTAGAAAAGAGACAAATAATTTGTTTTTTTATTTTATTTTTTAATTTAAACAATGTATTATTATTATTATTATTTTTTAATGGCCTTTTAATATTTTTATTTAATTATTTATTTTTTTTTTAAATATTTTGGCTCTACTATTTCTTATTTTTTGGCAGCGGAATAATAATAATAATAATTTTTATTTTTATTTTTTTTAATTTTATATATGGTAGCAGTAGAATGATCTTCACTATACTTCTGATTCCTTGAAATGTTGATAAGTTATCTCTCTTTATTCTGGAATTTCTTCTAAATTTGCAACGGAATGATATTTCTTCAACAGATTGGTAAATTTGATATATTTTTCTTCTCTTTTTTTTTTTATATATATACTTGTTCACCTGAAATTTCCAATGTTTTTTTTTTTGTTTTTTGTTTAATAGAATTTCTGATATATATTGTTCTTGATTTCTTCGCAACGAAATGTTCTTCAACAAAATCCTGAGTTTTATATGGCCAAAGCCCTGAATTGGTCAAAGACCGAAGTTCCTAATAACTTTGAAAATTGAATGGCCAAAGGCCTGGTTGGTGGTCAAAGACCAAATTTCTCAGAGAAACTCTGAACTATGGAGTTGGGCAAAAGCTAGATCGAGACTTGCTCTGATACCAAATGAGACAAACAAAGTTCGCTCATACAAGAATAATCCAAAATAATTGGAATATAACAAAGTAATCCATATAGGACTGTAAATAATAAATGAATAGATAATAGATAAGATAATTACAATTGAGAAATGAAGGCTTGTTTATATACCCACGTAGGGGTGCCCTTTACCAATAGTCATGTCCTTTGAGACATGACCTTTCATTATTAATAATTATTATTTATTAATTATTATGTTATGAATATCTATGATATATGTATATTTATGTTCATAACAATAGGAAGAAGCAAGGTGGTGAAACTCACATTGTCGAAGCATAGAGACAGAATGTTGAAGCAGAAGATGCTGAGGGCGGAAGATCTTTGATGATGAGGAAAGTTCTCTTGAAGGTAGAGAAGGAGGCAGAGAACCCAATCCAAAGAAACAATCTATTTCAAACTTCTTTCAAAACAAAAGATAGGGTATGCAAAGTCATAGTGGACAGTGGTAGAAAAAAAAATCTCGTTTCTACAGAGATGGTAGAAAAGTTGGAGTTGGAGACTATTGTACATCTGAGCCCATACAGAGTTTCATGGCTACAAAAAGGACATCAGGTAAATGTCAATAAACAATGTTTAGTTTAATTTAAAATAAGGGGATATAAGGATGAAATATTATGTGATGTCATTCCCATGGATGTTTGTCATCTATTGTTGGGTAGACCATGGCAATATGACAGGAATGTAGTTCACTATGGGAGAAATAACACATACATCCTGGAGAAGAATGGAAGGACTCACATGTTGCTGCCGATTACAGATAAAGAAGTGAGACCAGATGTGAACAACATTGTACTTTTCATGAGTGGGAAGGAAATTCTTAATGAAGTTAAGAAGAAGGAAGACACACAGTTTATTGTGGTCAAGAAGCCTAGAATTTTTTTAACCCATACAAGAGTGGATGATTTATTAGAGGAAATCCAAAAGTTACTAGAAGAGTTCATTGACATAGTAGTGGACGAACTACCTCGTTCGTTGCCACCGATCAAGAGTATAAGTCATCACATTGATATTATACCTAGAGACAGTTTACCAAACAAAGCAACGTACAGATTAACGTCGTAGGAGAATGAAGAAGTCAAGAGACAGGTCCAGGATTTAATGGACAAAGGATTAGTTAGAGAGAGATTGATTCCATGCATTGTTCCAATAGTGCTCAGCCCAAATAAATATGGAGGCTGGAGGATGTGTACAGACTCGAGGGAAATCAACAAGATTACCATCAGATACAAATTTCCATTGCCAAGGATGGATGATTTGATGGATTTCCTGGGTGGAGCAAGATTTTTTTCAAAGATTGATTTAAAAAGAGGATATCATCAGATTCACATGAGAGAAGGTGATGAATGGAAGAAAAAATTCAAGATGAATGAAGGGTTGTATGAATGGCTTGTCATGCCATTTGGCTCAACGAATGCACCCAGTACTTTCATGAGATTGATGAATGAAGTCCTGAAGGATTTCATAGGGAAATTATTCATTGTATATCTTGACGATATATTGATTTTCAGCAAGACTGAAGCAGAACACTTGAATCATTTAGCTGCAGTGATGAAGAGGTCACAACAAGAGAAATTGTTGATTAATGTGAAGAAATCATCATTTATGAGGACAAAACTCATTTATTTAGGTTTCATTATCTCTGTGAATGAGTTGAAGATGGATCCAGAAAAAGTGAATGCAATCAAGAATTGGCCATCGCCGAAGAACGTGTTTGAAGTTCGAAGCTTCCATGGTTTGGCAAGTTTCTACAGGAAATTCATCCGAAATTTCAGTGGGATTAGCGCACCGATGATGGATACGGTGAAGAAAAGACACAAATATTTTCACTAGACAGAGGAAGAAGAGAAAAGTTTCAACTTGCTGAAGAAGAAGATCACTGAGCAGGCAATTTTGGTTTTGCCAGATTTCAGCAAGACATTTTAGGTCAAGTGTGGTGTGAGTGGATTTGCAATAGGAGCAGTATTGAGCCAAGATGATAGGTTGGTTGCATACTTCAGCGAGAAATGGAATGAAGAGTAGATTAAATACTCAACATATGACAAGGAATTCTATGCTATCATGCAAGCGCTGAAGAAATGGAGGCATTATTTGGTTCCTATGGAGTTTGTCTTGTACAATGATGATCACACTTTGCAATTCGTGACTTGACGGGATAAGTTGAACCAAAAGAATGCTAAATGGGTTGAATACATGCAGAATTTTACTTTTATAATTAATCATATTTCTGGAACTGCTAACAAAGTTGTTGATGCTTTGAGTAGGAAATGTTTTCTTATGTAGGAATTCAGAGTCAAAACTTTGGGTTTTGATAACCTCAAAGAGATGTACAGAGATGACCCATATTTTAAAGAGGCATATGAGGCATCTGAGAATCCAATTCTCAGGGACAAAAGCTAGTGGACTGAACATATGATCCAGGATGGATTATTATTCAGGGGCAACCAATTATGTATTCCAAAATGCTCCATGAGGGAGAATTTACTGAAAGAAAAACACAGTGGATGATTGGTCGGACACTTCGGTCATGATAAAATGTTCTCAAGGTTGAATGGCTCATATTTTTGGCCAGGGATGAGGACAGATGTTAAGATATTTGTGGACAAGTGCAAAATTTATCAGCACACTAAAGGAATAAGGCAGAACATAGGGTTATATCATCCATTACCCATACTTGAGAGGCCATGGGATGCAGTGAGCATGGATTTTGTATTGGGACTGCCAAGGACACAAAGAGGATTTGATTCAATCTTTGTGGTAGTTGACATATTTTCCAATATGGCACGTTTCATACCATGCCAGAAAACCAGCGACGCGACTCATATTGCGAACCTGTTTTTCAAAGAAGTCATTAGACTTCACGGCTTGCCAAGGAGTATTGTTTTGGATCGGGATACCAAGTTCGTTGGACATTTCTGGAGGACTTTATGGAAGAAGATAGGAACAATTTTGTCATTTATCTCAGCGTATCATCCTCAAACGGATGGACAGACATAAGTCGTGAACATAAGCTTGGGATATTTGTTGAGAAGCTTAGTGACTAAACACCACAGTCAATGGAATCATAATCTGCCACAAGATGAATTTTCTTATAATGATTCAACCAAAAGAAGCACAGAGCAGAGTCCATTTCAGATTGTATATGGAATGTAGCCAAGGGGAGTTTTTGAATTGAAAGATTTAGAACAATATGAATTTAGAAGTGCTAGTGCAGAGAATTTTGCAGAAGCAATGAAGGAGCTTCATAGCAGAGTCAAGGAGTAATTGCAGAATCCAAGCCAAGAATACAAGCACAGAGCAGATCAACACAGGTGAGAACTTCAATTTTAAGTTGGTGATCTGATTCTTGCACACCTGAGGAACCAGATATTCCTAAGGGGAACATATAACAAGCTCAAGATGAAACATATTGGACCTTGCAAGGTCTTGAAGAAATTTGGGGCAAATGCGTATGAGATTGAATTACCCAATGGGGTCGGAATTTCGCTGATATTCAATGTTGCAGATTTGTACCCTTACAGAGCTGAACAAGAAGGAGAAGAGGATGAATAGACATAGGTTCAGTGGACAAACCAAATGCTTGTAGCTGAAAAGCCACAAATGGAAAGCATAATTGACAAGAGCGTCAACAAAAAGACCAGAAGGAAAGAGTATTTTGAATACTTGGTCAAATGGAAAGGACATCCAGTTGAAGATGTCAGCTGGGAAGATGAAGAAGAAATTTAGAAGCATGGACAGACTATGCAAGAGCTCATGAATAGGATTTCATGAAAAATTTCAATCAAGGGAGTATGATGCAGGAGCAACGTGCAAAGCCCAAAGTGCATGACTAAGCGAAAGAAATAGTTGGACGCGTAGAGAAAGAAAAAGAGCATGTTTCTATAAAAAAACATTTTGAATTTTTGGAACAAAATCATTAATGTAATAGTTAAGAGGAACGTACTCTCATTTATACTTTGGATATTGTAAATGGACCTGGGGAAATTCTCCCATCCGTCTTTTGTATAAAGGCATTTATGCATAGTTAATGAAAGTAGGTAGGTTTGAATGATAGATTACACAGTTTTAGAGCATAGGAGGGAAAACGGATATAGACACCCTCATTCTTATATTATTATAACATAAACACATTAGTATAGAAAAAAGAAAAAAATTGCAGAGAGAGCTGTAGAGGAGAAATCCATGTACAGGAGCTTCGAATTAATGAATGAAGCTTTGAATCAGAATTCATGGTGTTATGATGTTTTATGTTTAAACATGGTGAATGGTATGCTTATGGTTGTTTTATTCTCTCTGGTCATGCATTTGTTTTAATACTGTGTGTATGAATGATTTCATGTTGAATGTTTGAAGTTTGAGAGAGAGAGAGAGAGAGAATGAGTTTCAATTGTTTTTCTTCCTGAGTGAGAGAAGTTCCTGCAAAGAGTGCAGTGAAGCGTCCGCAAGGTGTGCATCGACGAAGGTCAAATTTTATCTCTGAAAGCTCAGGAGGGATATCGTTGTTCTCATTTCAGCAAAAGTGCAGGTGAAGAACCGAAGCCATGCAAGGTGTGCGCAGGCTGGTTGAGAGCTTAGAACTTATCAACTAAGGGAAGGATTTGAGGATTGTTGTTTCAGGGAGTGCACAGAGTCAAGAAGGTCAAATACCTAGGAGTATTCGAAAGGTTGCCGCAAGGAGTGCATGCAGAAGTTCTTTCAAGGCTTGAAGTTGCCAAGAGAAATCTCAGGAGGGTTGGCACCTTTGAAAAGTACTCAGAGGGAGACAAAGATTGGAACCGTCTCGTAGAGGTTAAGTTCCAGTGAAAGAACATTTTTTCATTTTGCAGAAGCTGTCAAGGAGCAGTGAGCGGTTGAAATTATCTGTGGAGAATTCAAAAAATAGCGGGGACTATAGGATCCATGAGAGTTACGGAGAAGTTAAGTGTTGGATCGAACGAAGACTTATTAGTCGTCAACCCTGTGGAAGGTATCATTTCAACATTTTAGGGATCCTGACGACAAGAAATTGAGAACAGTCGAATGAAAGTCCCAAATTCGTGAGTTGCGATAGATATTGGCATGGAGTTTTGGGATTTCATCACTTCGGGAGCTCAAGTTTTGAGAGGAGTCAGTTTCAACTGCCAGAGTTGCAAAGTGGCTAGAGTTGAGAGCTCGTGTGAATGCGTGGCACATCTGTTAGGTGGGGACCGCAAGGGTGATAGGTGGTGTATACTCGTGCATCGAGGGGTCAACCCATAGTTTCCCTATGACATCTCAGGATTTCGCAAAGGAGGAGCACGAAGGCTCTACACTCCAACTCGTGAGGTTGCGAGTTGCGAGAAGTGTGAAAGTGAAGTTACACTATCACTGACCATCACATCTCTGGATTTTGTAGGAAGAGAGCATGAGATCTCAATGCTTCAAATCGCAAGATTGCAAGTTGCGAAAGATGCTTGTGCCAGGACAAGTTGTGGTCGTGTGGAGGTGAAGCTCCTACCTTGTGCATGTTTGCATAAGGGGGTTTTAGAAGGACCTGTTGATCGATTCGTTGAAGGTTTCGATAGGGATCTAAAAGAGCCACTTCGGCTCAAGGAGATTTGAACGATTCTGTGAGAAGATCTCAACCTGATGGTTGGGGGTCTGCATCACTCACCTTTTTCTCAGGTTCTGTTCTCTAAAAACTCTCAGAGATATCCCTCTATGTAATGGCCTCGACGAGGCTTCTCAGATGCTCTCTCAGCATCAAGCTTGTGGCCTTTTGTTCATGATTCTGTTGGATATCTCCCTGCATTCTATTCTCTCTCTATCTCCCTTCCTTGTACGCACGCATCTCCTTTTTTTGGGAAGGTTCTCCTTCCTATCCTATTCCTTCTGTCAGAAGGAAACTCAGGTCAACTTGGGTCTATGGGGCTTTGTGGTACTTTAGGATGACAGTTTCATGTCTCCTCATCTATACCATGCTTCCATTCATGGGGGTGGTTGATTTCTCAACCACCAATCCTTTTTCATTAACTAATTTCTCTCCTTGGGATCTAGAGAGGGTTTGTTATTCCCACCAAGGGGAAATTTGGGGCCATACCCAAATGAACCTTCTCCATATTTTTCCTCACTCTTTCCTCTAGTGATATCAAGGCTATCACATCAAGGCTTCACCCCCATAGTCAATTATTGGAAATTAAAACAATAATACATTTTCATTGTTCCCATTCCACATCATGGTAATCTTAATTAATGATTAGTTACAAGTTGGGGGAAACATGGGTGTTACAATCCCCTCCCCCTTAAAAAGGAACATTGTCCTCGGTGTTCTTTATCAGTAACACATGCCATCCCTGTCTCATTCATGAGCTTCATAAGTCTTGACGTTCTTTCTTGGTCAAGTCCTTTTTCAGACTCTTAACCTTCATCACATGCCTTCAATAATTCTTGGAGAACAAGCACATTAATCAGGGGTAATACACAATTAGTTATTGGAAATTCAAACAATAATACATTTACATCATTCCCATGCCACAACATGGTAATCCTAATTAATCATTAATTACAATTTTGGGGAAACAAGGGTGTTACACGAATGCACCTTCCACATTCCAAGGGTTGATGAATTCCGTTTTCAATCCCTTCCTTCAAAAATTTGTGTTAGTATTTTTTGATTATATATTAATCTATAGGAAGTCTTGGGAAAATCATATTTGACATGTTGGCAGGGTGCTACAACTACTAAAGAAGAAACAACTATATGCCAAACCATCCAAATGTTTCTTTGGGGTGAAGAAGGTAGAGTATTTGGGTCATATTGTATCTCATGAAGGTGTCAAGGTAGACCCTAACAATATTAAATCCAAGATGGACTGGACGATTCCCAAAACATTGAATAATATTAGAGGATTTTTGGGTTTGACGGGTTACTACCAAAATTTTGTTCAGAACTATGGAAGAATAACATTACCTTTAACTGCATTAACTAAGAAGGATGCATTTTCATGGACTCCAAAGGAAACTCAATCTCTTGAACAACTTAAAGAGGCAATCTGAAAAGCTCATGTCTTTACCACACCAAAATTTACAAAAACATTTATCGTGGAATGTGATTCCCCGAGAAATGGAATTGATGTTGTTCTAATGCAAGAAGGAAGGCCCCTTTCTTTTGAAAGTTGACCACCTAAGGGAAATGACTTACACAAACCAATTCATGAGAAGCAAATGATGGAAATACTACATGCATTGAAGCAATGACGCCCTTACCTAATAGGTAGGCACTTCAAGGTCAAAACAAATTATGACAGTATTAAATACTTCTTGGAACAAATACTATCTTTAGAAGAGAAACAAAAATGGGTGACCAAGATGTTGGGTTATGACTTTGAAATCATATACAAAAAAGGGAAGCAAAATGTTGTGGCAAATGCACTCTCAAGAAAGGATGAAGATGTTGAGGCATTTATCTGTGTTATCTCTATCATACAAGATGATTGGATAACAAAAGCAACAGATGAATGGAAGAATGGCGAAGAAGTGTGGACTCTCATTCAAAGGTTCTGAAAGGATTCCAATGCATTTGATACATTTACATGGAAAAATGATTCGCTGTGGTACAAAGATCGCTTATATTTATGTAAGAACTCCCAACTCAAACAAAATGTACTTTTGGAATTGCACACCTCTCTGGTAGGAGGGCACTCAGTATTTTTAAAAACCCATCAGAGGGTCAAGAGGGATTTTTTTGGGATGGCCTTAAAAATGATTTTCAAAGGTTTGTGGCAGAATGTTTGGTTTTCCAACAAAATAAGGTAGAACCAATTAAGACTGAATGTATTTTACAACCATTAGCCATTCGAAGTCAGCGCTCGGAGGATTTTTTCATGGATTTCATCACAGGGTTACCAAATTCTGAAGGAAAGAGTGTCATCGTGGTGATTATTGATATACTTACCAAGTATGCACACTTTTGTGCACTCTCTGATCCTTTCAAATCCAGTATAGTTGCTACTGTATTGACAGAGATAGTTCAAAAGCTACATGGAAGCCCAAATATTATTGTAAGTGACAGAGATCCCATATTCACTAGACATTTTTGGACATAAATATTTTCTTGTTTGGGTACTCAATTGGCTCATAGCTCATCTTATCATCCTCAATCTGATGGACATACTAAGATAGTGAACAAATTTCTGGAAGGCTACCTTCGTTTATTTGTTTATGATAAACAAACACAATGGTTCAAGTGGTCACCCTTGGAAGAATGGTGGTATAACACTTCCTTTCATACTACAATGAAAATGACACCATTCATGGCTCTTTATGGATATCACCCACCATCTATCACTTCTTCTCTAAAATAAAAATATAAGGTTCAAGCAGTGGAAGATCACATCGAGCATCAACAACAAGTTCTCCAACTCTTAAAGGAAAACCTGACCATGGAACATAATCGCATGGAACAACAAGCATATCAACATCATAATGAAAGAAGTTTTGAAGTAAGGGATTGGGTATTTTTAATACTACAACCATACAAAGAAATGTCCCTCAAGTAAGATAAGGAGGATAATAAATTATCACCAAAGTACTATGGCCCTTATAAGGTATTTCAAAATATCGGTACTATGGAATACAAATTGGAGTTGTCTGCATCTTCGCGAGTACACCCAGCTTTCCATGTTTCATGCTGAAAGAAGGTTATAGGTGAAAATATCCCAGTTTAAACTATATTTCCAAAACTTGACAAGGAAGGAAGAATCATATTGGAGCCTAAA
The DNA here is from genome assembly GCA_009831015.1 of Picea engelmannii. Lineage (NCBI taxonomy): Eukaryota > Viridiplantae > Streptophyta > Pinopsida > Pinales > Pinaceae > Picea > Picea engelmannii. The sequence continues at coordinate 382,288 of ML776820.1, forward strand.
GCTATCACTAACACAAGAATTCACCAGTTGAGGAATAGATCAATTTTAGAGTATCTCATTAAGTGGATGAAACTATAACATCCCTTTCTTACGTGCACAAAGAGAACTTATTATTTGAGGACACTTTCTTGCAAGTGATCAGATTATTATACTATTGGCCGTTTGATTATGATTATGAGGAATTATGGATATGATGATATGCTTTTTTTATTTTATTGACATAGACAGGTGTTATTGACTGGGTCATCCTGAGTATGCAATACTTTGCACCTTGAGGATACAGAGGCATCAATGAAACCCCTTGGACTTCGGATCATGTCAGGGATGGACTATTGGGGTTTGATTGTTGTTTATATGACATATGTACATCTGATTAGATGTTACGATGATTGATTATTATTACTGACATGATTCGTTAATGATGAAGGCTGACGATAGCTTGCCAACCAGACGCACATGTGGAGTAGAGGGGTCACGCATGATAACTAGAGACTTTGAGGGAGAGGTGTGGAAAAAATCCCTGCCACAGCCTACTAGCACTCCCACCATGGATCAAACTGTAGGTTAACTATTACCTAGTTCGAGAAGACCCATGATGTCATGAGGGAAGACTATGATGGTCACTCACGATGATTCTAAGGGTTGCACAATAAGGCAGGGGCCTTATTCCTTAGAGGCCCTTAGTCTCCCACAAGATCACCTGGTGGAGTATTGACTCCAGGGGTTTATATGTCTATCAAGTCATTCAAGAAGTGAGTGACACCCTTGGGGAACGTAGTGCATCCTGAAGGGCACATCGTGCAAGGAAAACGAAAAGAGGCAAGTGGCACCCTTGGAGCCCGTAGTGCGTCCCAAAGGGAACGTTGCACAAGAAAAACAAAAAGAGGTGAGTGGCACCATTGGAGCATGTAGTGCATCCTAAAGGGCACGTCGCGTAAGGAAAATGAAAAGAGGCGAGTGACACCCTTGGATCACCTAGTGCATCCTGAAGGGCACGTCGTGTTTTAAATAGAAGGTGAATAAACCTAGATGGCCTTAAAATGAATGATGTGATAAGTAAGATTTTAAAACAATTTCCCTAATAAAAATGTTGCCCAACCTAGTGAAATTATAATATAGGTCGAAGTAACACATGTGGTAAAATATAATAATCATAATTAAACATGTAACAAGAAGGGGGTAAGAAATTCAATTATTTTATTAAAATCAAATTATAACGGGGGATTAAAATTTTAAAAGGGAAATGATTGTTTTATCTACATATGCTAATTAAATTTTTAATTAAAAAGAAAAATGGGTAAAAGGTTGGTTTTCTACACTTGCTAAATTGAGTTTTAACTAAAAAGGGAAAAGAGGGAAACTTAAAAGAAATAGGAAACTAAAGGGAAAAGGGGAAACATAAAAGAAAAATATGAATGTCTAACTTAGTAAGGAATCTTTCCTTGGGAACATTCTATTTTTGAACTCTACTAGGAATTTAGTAAGGTGTAAGTCATTAAAATTTGTAAGGGAATATTGGGACACCAAGGAGAGTTTTTAGGAATGCTTTTAGGTGGATGAGGGAAATAGGAATAATTAAATAATTAATGAAATTAATTTTCTGGTGCAACTATGGGGATGGGTGACATGTGTACAAGGGAGGTTTTTTTGATTAAATTAATGAAAAATAAATTAAATGAGAATTTGGGAAATAAATCACATAAAAAATCTATAAAAAGGATGAAGGAGGGGGAGTATGGATCAGATCTCTAACGAGTGGTAGCTTGACCTTGAGAGGTAAGATGGATCCTAGAGGTTCTCTAGTATTGTCGGTGTGACCCCTTTGTGGCTCGGGGGGCTCAGGGGGAAGAGTATTACCCCTAGCATTGGTTGGGCGGTACCGGTGAGGTCACATCAATCAACAAGCAGGATTTGGACGGAGCATGCATGAGACAATGATTCGGGGTTGTCGCATTTGGCTACGATACACATGTGTTTATTTTGAGTGGTATATTAATATTGTTCCTGCGCTTTCACTATTGTACTTATTTTGTGTAAATATTATGTTTTACTCAGCATTTTATAATCATTGAACTTAAATTCATCCCAACCTTACCCTTGCTGCATTTTGAATTGATTCCCTTAGCGAACCCACCCTTGATTTCCATGACTTTTCTATGTTGTTTTATTTATTATTATGAAGAAAATTGTTTTTTTCCTTATCCCTTTAATCATCATTATGTGGTTGAGAAGTAGGTCAGGATTCGAATCGACGGTCATCACTTCAGTGTTTAAAGACCTATAGATTCAAATGCCTTTCTTTTTATGTGCATGGATGATGAGTGGAGGATAAATGTTTCCCAATTTTCTATCCCTTACTTATCTTTTTGTTTTTCTCTTGTGATTAATCTCTAATCTTGCACCTTCCTTGTGAATGATTACCTCTACGTTTTGATGCATTACAACTTTGATTTTCTCTTCCTTTTTAATGTGTAAATGGTGGTGTTTTTACTGTGTGAATGGTGGCACATTTGCTGTGTAAATGGGAGAATTTTTACTATGTAAATGGTGGTTTTGTTACTGTGTAAATGGTGGCGCAATTGCTATGTAAATGGGGGTGTTTTTACTATGTAAATGGTGGCACACTTGCTATGTAAATGGGGGAATTTTTAATGTGTAATGGTAGTGTTTTCTTTCTTGTGTAATGGTTGAGAATTATTACTCTTATTGACTGCGAATTTACTCTGCAAATTTAATACAAATTGCCTATGGATTTACTCTACAATTTTAATACATATTGACTAGCAAATTTTACTATGCGATTTAATACACATTGACTGCAAATTTACTCTCCAATTTTAATACATATTGACTGTGAATTTACTCTGCAATTTCAATACATATTGACTGGCGAATTTTACTCTGCAATCATACATTTAATTGACAGCAAAATATTTTATGGATAGACAACATTATCATAGTTTTAGGGGCAACGATTTAATAGACTGTGTTCTCAGCACATATTTAGACTATGTTTCAAGATATATATAGGTTGCATTTTCAACTTATATTTGGATTGCGTTTTAATACGTTGACAACTCTTGAATATGTATCAAATGGTTAGTTAGATAACGAATTCATACAGTAGATATTCTAGAGAAAGTAATGTTATGGACAACAATTTATATTCCATATTTTTATTTTTACACAGTGATATCATATTCCAGTAATGTTACAAAACGATATCATATTCCAGTAATGTTATACAACGATATCATATTCCAGTAATGTTATGGAAATTAATTATATCATAGAGATATCATATTCTAGTAATGTTATACAACGATTTTATATTCCAGTAATGTTATACAACGATATCATATTCCAGTAATGTTATGGAAATTAATTATATCATAGCGATATAATATTCCAATAATGTTATACAACGATATCATATTATAGTAATGTTATACAACGATTTTATATTCCAGTAATGTTACACAACGATATCATATTCTAGTATTGTTAAGGAAATTAATTATAGATTTTATAGACAATAATCTTATGGACATATATTCCATACTTTTATTTTTACACAACGATATCATCTTAACCCAACAGTATCATGTAGTTCCTAGACAATTACATCATACAATTAATAGACCTCTTTATCTCCGCATTGATTAATGGACAATGATTTCAATGATTGTTGGCAGCGAATTCATTGAGTGTTGACAACGAAATTGACAACGAAACTGATAGCATTTTTGGATAGGCATACTGACGCAACCCGCCCCTCACCGAGCAAGTCGCTCCACCAGGACCTTCTTCTGCCACGGGCCCGAAGAGTCAAAGTACTCTTCCTCTCCTCTCGGGAGTCCACTACCCACAGTAGGCTCCTTCTGCTGTTTTCCCTTCGGATATCGGGAATTCGGACTTCGAGAGTTCGCGGTTCATGCGAACATAGTTCACATGCAAAGCAAAACCCCGAACCCCGATGGTCAATGGGTCAACTGCTTCTATTCGGGGATTTCCCTATCGGGAAATCGGAGTATGCGATGTCATGAACCCTTGACACCACAAAGTCCCGAACCCCGAACTATGATAGCACGTGCAGACTTGGACCTCTCACCTGCGAATTCCGGTGTATTGCCACCTGTCTCCCACTTTGTCTTGGGGACCCACCTTGCCACGTCCTCTTCGAGATTTCGCGGATCGCGAATCCGTGGTGCAATTTTCTTGTGTCGAAAACCCCGAAATGTCGAACCCCGATATCTGGGATCTGATGCCACCTGTCCCTCCGATGATCGATGGCTCCCGTTAATTCGGGAAATCGCATCTCGGGATTTCACGGGGCATAAAACTCTTACCTTGTCATTCTCCGAACGATGAAACTCTGATGCCACCTGTCAACACCACCTGGTGAGGCCTAACGCCTTGACACCTGTCCTCCACTCGACTATCGGGATCTCGCGATTTGGGAGTTCGCGTTCCCTGATACACAAGGTCACAGACCTTGCCAAACCCCGAACTCCGACCCCTCAGGATCCTTCGCCACGTGTCTCCCTGGAGATCGACGGTTCCAGCTGACTCAGGAAATCGTCGGTCTCGACTTCGAAGAGTATAAAACTCTTACTCTATGAAATGCCGAACGCCGAACCCCGATCCTCAAGGATCCTGCACCACGTGCCCTTCTCCGATCGACGGCTCAAATCGCTTCGGGAAATCGCAACTCGGGATTTCACGAGATGTGAAACTCTCGCCCTATCAATCCCCGAATGCCGATACCCCGAAGTCCGATGGGCTTTGATCCTTCCTCGCCTGT
>ML776820.1:391536-415550 GCA_009831015.1 Picea engelmannii
CTTCGTCTTCGAGCTCATCCTCGAAATGGCTCTGATCAACCTCTCTGTCGAGGCATCTTCTGCGGTGACCTCTTCTTGGTCGTGTCCAGCTTCCTCTTCAACCTCAGGATCGCTGAACTCTGCTGCACCCGCTCCACGCCTCTTGGTGGCCTCCATATCTTCGAGTCTCGCCCTGAGATCTCGTATTTGACGCTCCATTTCTGGATTCCCTGCCTGCCTACCCCTTCTTCGGGCGTCCCTATCCTCACGATCAGGTGACTGCCTTTCTCTCCTGGGCGGAATTATATCTCTTCTATCTCTGCTACAGAAAACAAAGAAATCTTTGGCTCTGATACCACTCTGACGCAAGTCGTGAGTATCAGAGTGCTCCTCTTTCTCCTTCTCTTCTCTTGCCTGCAATACACAGATAAGACTTCAGGCTCTGATACCACTCTGACGCAACCCGCCCCTCACCGAGCAAGTCGCTCCACCAGGACCTTCTTCTGCCACGGGCCTGAAGAGTCAAAGTACTCTTCCTCTCCTCTCGGGAGTCCACTACCCACAGTAGGCTCCTTCTGCTGTTTACCCTTCGGATATCGGGAATTCAGACTTCGGGAGTTCGCGGTTCATGCGAACATAGTTCACATGCAAAGCAAAACCCCGAACCCCGATGGTCAATGGGTCAACTGCTTCTATTCGGGGATTTCCCTATCGGGAAATCGGAGTATGCGATGTCATGAACCCTTGACACCACAAAGTCCCGAACCCCGAACTCTGATAGCACGTGCAGACTTGGACCTCTCACCTGCGAATTCCGGTGTATTGCCACCTGTCTCCCACTTTGTCTTGGGGACCCACCTTGCCACGTCCTCTTCGGGATTTCGCGGATCGTGAATCCGTGGTGCAATTTTCTTGTGTCGAAAACCCTGAAATGCCGAACCCCGATATCCGGGATCTGATGCCACCTGTCCCTCCGATGATCGATGGCTCCCGTTAATTCGGGAAATCGCGTCTCGGGATTTCACAGGGCATAAAACTCTTACCTCGTCATTCCCCAAATGCCGAAACTCTGATGCCACCTCTCAACACCACCTGGTGAGGCCTAACGCCTTGACACCTGTCCTCCACTCGGCTATCGGGATCTCGCGATTCGGGAGTTCGCGTTCCCTGATACACAAGGTCACAGACCTTGCCAAACCCCGAATTCCAACCCCTCAGGATCCTTCGCCACGTGTCTCCCTGGAGATCGACGGTTCCAGCTGACTCGGGAAATCGTCAGTCTCGAATTCGAAGAGTATAAAACTCTTACTCTGTGAAACACCGAACGCCGAACCCCGATCCTCAGGGATCCTGCGCCACGTGCCCTTCTCCGATCGACGGCTCAAATCACTTTAGGAAATCGCAACTCGGGATTTCACGATATGTGAAACTCTCGCCCTATCAATCCCCGAATGCCGATACCCCGAAGTCCGATGGGCTTTGATCCTTCCTCGCCTGTGCTTACGGCTATCTCCCGTGCAACTCTGCCACGATTGGAGGGTCCTCGAGATTTCGGATTTCTCCCCGACAACTCCAAGTCGTCGATTCTCTTTCTCTTGAGAATCCTCCATTCGCCACCTTCGTCCTGTGCAACTGAAACAAAGGGACTATCCCTCCTGATCTTTTGTTAACTCGGACTCCTTCAGAGCTTCCTCGAGCACGTTCACTGGGCTCATTCTTCACCCACTTCCAAAAGTGATGAAGTCCTCTAGGTTCTGTGCACTCACACTCGCAACAGCTTCAACCTTCCCCTTCTCAGACTTGCTGCTGAAACTCAAATTCGACCTGCACTTATCTGCCCGGCTCGAATAACTCAAACCCAACTCTGAACGAAGTGAGAATGAAAGTTCAACTGTTTAGCCTCCTCGACGCACTCTATGCGGAGGGATTCGACTGCCTCTATGCAGGAATCTCCTGGCCTAAACAGAGAAACAATGGGAACTCACTCCTTCATTCCCTCAGGTTTCGAACCTCATATGCAATTACATATGCAACATATAGAAGATAAGCATAAAAAGAAGCAAACATGCAAAGGCACAATATCAACAACACACAGAGATCAAACACGTCCATGTAATTGAATCAAAGATCTTCCTATTAATTCAATAACTGTACATGGAGGTTCTTCACAGACTCTCTGCTCTGTTCTTCCTTTCTCTTCTTGCTAATGCTGAATAATGTTATGAATGTTCTGTTACAATGATACAAGGGAGGGTGTCTATACTCCGTTTTCCCTCTCGAAAGGTGACTGTCTAATCTAGACTTAATTATCCTATCTAACAGCATTAAATTTAAGTAAATGCCTCAGCTACCTAAGGACGAGAGCTTATCTGCTCAAGGTCCGTTACATGTACAAATGCGCTTCATCACATCAACGTTTAATGTTTGGCGCAGCCATATTGTAATGATTCCAAAATTTGAATGCTGGCGATGTCCAGCTGGTCTCTCCTTGCTCCACGCGCTGGCTCGCTTGATAGGTGAGCGATGCTCCTGCATCACATACTCTACATATTTGGGGGATAGATTTTACACTCTGCGATGTATATTACAATATAAATTTAATAAGATAGTGATATCATATTTCTCCCAACAATTATCTTATTTCATATATATCATATATTTACACTCTATGATATATATTTACGCTATTTATTTACACTCTATGTTACATATTTACATGTGATATATATATCATCTATTTACAGTCTGCGATATATATTTACACTATATATTCACACTTTGAGTTACATATTTACATGTGATATATTTGTCATATATTACACTCTACGATATATATTCACACTATATATATGTTTACACTAATTTCATTATATCATATATTTGCACACTGCAATTTCATATATTTAAATGACAACGTCATCATATATTAATTCTTCCTATCATATATTTAAATGACAACAATATAATACATTTAACTTAGTGATGCCATGTATGTAATAGACAATAATAAATGATAGACATCCATTATCAATAGATAGCATTATAACTATTAGACAACGATATCAATGCTAGACGATTGTCTTTTAATAGACAAAGATTTTACAGTTAGACTACGTTACGATTGTTATACATAGATCTATTGATAGGCAAAAATGTGGATTGTTGACAACGAACATTAACATACACGATATTAATGTTAAATAGCGACTTCTCTGCTGATACCAAAAGGGAATAACTCATAGATTGCTAATCGCGTCCCTTAATTGATGTATGTCTTCCTTAGAAATCATTGCATTGGGAATTTAATGTGTATGATTCTTTAGTAGTCATATTTCCCTTGCGTCTTGTTGACTTGTCGATAGGGTGCTTGAATACAGTCTTCTTGTATTCTGACAACTATTTTGGTATCCTAGCACGTTGAATTTTTCTTGGGTTATTGGTCTAAGAGATTTTGTGTTGCGCTATGGTTACTTTCATGCATATCTCCTTGTGAAAACATGATTCCTGATGAGGGGATCATTGTGCGCCCTGATGGATAGACACAGATGATAACTTGGCTAGAGTCTTGTGCTTCCCGATGAGGGTGTTTGTTCGTTGTAATTGATGTTGGTACTTGGTTCTGTAACTCCTTAATGTGTTTGGTTTTGCACGCCGTAAAGGTATCTAGTTATTGGTCGTCAAATTTGTTGTGTTGGGTTTGTTGGTGTTGACCTTTAGCTGGTAGGCATTGTCTTTCTTGTGTCAGACGGGTAGATGTTTTTATATGTCTATTGATTATCGCATGTTTCATCTAGTTGCATGATGTACTAGTGTGTTGAGTCGTTGTTGTCTATTGCATGATCTACATGCATGGTCTTCATCATCAAGTTGTGTGGTTTAATTGTTGTCATTGTTGTCATCCTGCTTTAAAAAAAATTAAAAAAAAATTCTTTAGCATTGCATCATTTGTAGTCATAACAATGGTGTCATTAGAGAAACTACTTGTTGAAGATTCCATGTGAGAAGATGAGTCTTTTATATAGAATCATCCATAACTACTCAAGCGTTGAGGAGAACACTTGTACAAAGGGGAGGGGCATGTTAAGCCCTAAATCGTGGCATGTTACCCCTTAATTGAGGAATATTACATTAGTATTGTTATTTTATTTATGTCAGCTTGGCTCCATTAGTTGTGATTGTACCTCCTAGTCTCCTATATATACCAATCAGACCTTTTTCAATTGGAATCGTCTTGTATCTTTGAATCCATATGATGTATAAGGAGGTTTCCCCCTCGAAGAGGATTATTATCTGAATTTTTCTCTTTATCAAGACGTTGAGTACTTATTCTGAGGTTTTTATGCTATTTTGATATTTCGTTCTTCACATAATAGCACTCTAAAAGATACTCCTACTGAAATTATTTCTTGAACTGCTTCCAAGTAATCCTACTCTCTTCAAGGTGCTTAGCTTTCTTCAACTGATCCTTCCACATAACAGTTGTTCCATGCAAATGATATGTGGAAATCATGGCTTCTAGGTTGGATGAGTAGTTGTGCAACTAAAAGTACTTCCTGATTCCAAGAAACCAACTTTCAACATCATATTCCCTTTCTCTTTCACCATAAAATGAAGGTGGCTTAAGATTCCTAATATCACCTTGCAAATTATCCAACTCATATCTTCTTCTTGGATGCCTAACAAGAGACACTTCTAGATTGCTCCTTGAATCTTTAGATGCATAAAATTTTCTAATTGAGTAGAGGATTGTTTTCCCTAGGTTCTACTAGCTCTCCTTGAGTGATTGGGCCTTTTGTATTTATCTCATGTCCTGATGTCTTCCTATTTCTCCATGTTTTGATTCTGATCCATTCTTCACTTGTCTCTGAAACCGATTTAGACTTTTCATCATTTAAGCATTTATATGATTATTCTCTTCTTGTGCCTTCATTATCTTCTCATTATTATCTCTAAAGCTATGCACTTCCATCCTCAAGCTTCTCATAGTATCTACCCATTATGTTGGTTCTACTCGACTCTTGTATCCATCATATTCTATCTCTACATTACCAACATTGATATATTGGCATTTGTATTCTCTCTCACGACTAAAGGATTACTCTCCATCCTCCATGCCTCAAATATGAAATATTGGCTTGAACTAATATTCTTATATTCCTTAATTATGCAAAATGTGAAAGAAACCATTTTGTTAGAGTTAGGCATATTATATAAAAGAAATTTGTTATTTAAAGCTATAGGTGCTTCTTCTTCTTAGTTTATGAAGAATTATATCACAATTACCAAACTTCTAATAATTCCACATTCTTCTTCTCTAAATTAGATTTCCAACGATTATTCCCATGATTCAATATGATCTCTACGCTTAAAGTTATGGCCTCCTAAAACAAGCCTTTTTCTTCACTAAACTACAATTACTATGCAATTTCCATCAATTGACATTAATTTTATCGTCATCTCACTACCGATTCCTGACAGAATCTGGATCCAGACATTTCAAAAATACCATTGTTGAAATTACTAAAACAATTGAGAGGGGGGGTGAATCAGTTGTTATTGAGCTTAAACAATATTAAGTCTATTAAAACATTATTAATCTTTCTTCAAGTGATTATCAACAATATACATCATATGGACAGTAAAATTAAAGAACATCAGTCACACATAAGGTATACACAGAGACAGATTTTCACGAGGAAACCCATAAAGGGAGAAAACCTCTTCTTCTTCAAAATGATAGGCAGTCTTTTAAGTTCTGTACATCATCTATAATTGAGCACCAACTCAATGTGAGGTTGCTACCTCTGTTTTACAAGCTGCAACTTGTTTGAGAGCACCAACTCTCTGGTTTCTATAGCACCCACTAGAAGGAAGCACCAACTCCCTTAATGTTCCAGCAATAACTGGATGGAAGCACCAACTTCCAGTTACACATGCTCCAACCTGTATAACATAGAACACTTGTTCTCCCTTGCACCACCCTGCCACCCTAGTTTCTCTAGCTACAACCAGATGGAAGCTACAACTTCATGTGTTCAAGCTTTCACTTGAACCTCTAAGGACAACAATCCTCCCGAGAACCTCCCAACCTCCCTAGAACATAAATGAACAAATAAACATTCAACTACACAGATACATCAATTCTTACCAATCTTTTTTTGTTCTGTAAATCTGGTTATCTTCTAACTGTTCCACAATTCATTTCTTCCTCTGTCTGTTCAGCAGGTCTGCTCTGCATCAACTTCTTCTGTCATTCTGTGCAGCTTCAAGTTTTCTTCATCATCAGTTACTCTTCCCTGAGTTTCAACTCACCCTGTGCATATTCTCCATCTCACTCTACACTCTCTGATTTTCCTTTTCTTACAGTTTTATTCATTTCACATACAGAATGCCCAACCACACGTTGTTTATCTCATTTTCTTTTATACACACTCATGGTGGTTCAACTTCCCATCGCCTTAGGCAAAAAGAAGACAACTGTCTCAACAACTGAAACACCAACTAATCGGCCATCATGAGTCCATTTCGCTAAGAGATTTGAAACTGAATAGTTAACTGTGAGAGAGAACAATAACCCTTCGATCAACACTTGATATGACGGTTCAGATAATTCCGTGATTTCTCATATCGCGATTTTGACATTCCTGATGTTCAATGTTCTTGTCACTTACAAATCCCCATCCACGAAACTCCGTAAAGAAGTCGGATCAACGGTCCAGATCATATCTTGATTTGATGGTTTAGATTCAGTTGGGATTTCACACATCGTGATTTCAACACTCTTGACATTCATTTTTTTTGTCACTTACAAATCCCGATCCATGAAACTCCATAATGGAGTCGGATCAATGGTACATATCACATCTTGATCTAACGGTTGAAATTACGTCGCGATTTCGCATATCACGATATCGGGATTCTTGATGTTAATATTCTTTGACATCTCCAACAATTGATCCTCGAAACCCTGAAATGGACTTGGATCAACGATCCAGATTCAATCTTGATTCAATGGTTGCGATTAAGTCGCGATTTTGCATATCGCGAAATCAGGATTCCTGTGGATGATATTACTTGACATCTCCAACTCTCGATACCCGAAACTCTGACATGGACTGGAATCAATGGTCTAGATCTGATATTGATTCAACGATTGCGATTAAGTCGCGATTTTTCATATCGCGAAATCAGGATTCCTGTGGATGATATTACTTGACATCTACAACTCTCGATCCCCGAAACTCCGACATGGACTGGAATCAACGGTCCAGATTCAACCTTAATCTGATGGCTGAGATTAAATCGCAATTTTGAGAGGTTAGGGAACATCGTTTCTTTGACTTTCCATTCAGTGAACTGATGATCTATCCCCACATGTCCTACCCGTAAATGGACGGTCCTCCTTCTTTCGGAATTTTGTACACCCACTTCTCCTTGTACTTTAAAGATCGTGCAGGTTCTCCTTGATCCAACGATGGTCGGGTCCTATGCTTGGATCTAACGTCTAAGATATGTCCTCCTCTTTAGTGTGCTCTTCTTGTCTACATTCATATCTGACGACCCTCATTCTATCAAGAATTTGAAGAGGATCCAACGATTATAAATGCTTGTCAAACCTTACGGGCCTACCTCTTCAGCATGCTCTTATTCAGATCTGACAGCCATCGGGAATTCAGAGAGAGATCCAATGAACATGGTTTTTTCTCCTCCTCGATTATCATTACACCGCTAATCATCGCTGTTGTACTCAAGCCATCATCACTATTGTACTTGCCATCAATGACAAGGATACACTGCTTGTAAAACATGCCAACAATCCTCTGTACATTCTTCTTGTACTCATGCCATTCACTGTCTGTTAAATATTTTCCAACAACCATATCCCCATATTCTATGTTACCTAGATGGTAAAGGCTCCATGGTTCAAGGTTCCTTCATCTGAATCTGACCTCCCACTGATTTCCCACAAAAGTTGTTTCTTCCCAGATGTCCCGAGACTATGAATGATTAAGGGTTATTCTATAAGGTTACATTCCTAAACTTAGAGGTGCAAGGAATCCGACATCCAAACCTCCAAAAAAATAACAACAACTGAAAGGACGATCTGATTCTCGGATGTTCGGATGGTCTTGGTTCCACCTGTACTAGACCGCCACATGACATCCAAACATGTGTTCACCTCCATTACCACACTTCCAATGATATGCTTCCACTTAGCCTTCCCACGTCATATTTCCAACTATTTTCTCTATATGAGGTTCCTAAAATGTGGCATTGATGTCAGGATGAATTTTCCATCTACCTGACATCCACCTTCTAGCACAGTTCATGTTTATGCCCCGTTGATCTGAAAATGAAAAGGCTTGAGTCTATTTAAAATTACAAGTGAAATTTGTATGTGCTTGGGTAATAGGATCAAGTTACAAACACACAAAACTTAATGAGTTTTTACTTAATCATGAGAAACATAAACAAACATAACATCCATCGAAGTAAACACATTAACATAGAAAAATGATAATGGAACTCACCCCTCTCTTGGGTTACATCTCCTCGTCCATCTTCCAATGGATCATTTTCATTAATTATCAAAGTGTCAAAATAAGTGATTTACAATGGCCAGAATGAAAAAAAATGGCTTCAATGGCTTTACAATGTTAAAAAACCCATAGTTGGGCTCTTCCTGCACCTGGTTTGGCCAAAAAATGAGTTGGAATCACTTCTTGGAAGTTTCTCTGAATTCTTTGTTGTCTTTACTCGCCAAAATGCACCTGTGTGTGAACAACCTAGATCTAGAGCTCATTTCCATGCCAAAACCCAACACACATGCACATCCCAAAAAAGGTGGCAATTTTTCACACCATTAGGATACTTATCACCTTTCTTGGTGGAGGTAGTGGTCACATGGCCCATGTGGAAAAGCGTCGACTGCAAAAGTAGCACCTATGTGCTAGACCGTTGGAGTCTCTGTGCGAAAGGTCATATGGAAAAGGGTGTGGTTTGACCAGGGATGAATATATATAACCTTGCACTATGAGTCTCGTGGTAAGTTCATATGTAAAAGTGGTAATACCAAGGGCTAGGGCTAAGCCCCGACCCAGACTCCACCCAAACTATACATGAAAGAAAACTTAAAACAAAGTTTAAAGCATAAGGGGTAAGGAACACATGGTAGGTGGGATGGTAGCCCAGCATATGCCAAGTCATGTCCACTTTCCCTGGAGGTTGTGGGCTCGACCCCCATGGACTCCACCCAAACATTTATACCATGGAGGGGTGCCACGTGGTAACCCATGTATGGGCCATGTGGCACCATACCATTGGTCCACAAAACACCACGTGTCGAAGGCAGATAGGTCCACCTCATGTGCCAATCAATTTCCACATCACCCTCCATCACGTCACCTCTTTCCACATGGCAGTATGATCACCCTACCACATGTGAGTACAGTCTACACAGTTAGCAGTACAAACTATACAATCAACTAAAATTTTGCATGCTTGGAAACACGAACAGAATGTGACATCTCTCACATAGGATGTTTGTTTGAACCTATTCAATTTGTGTTGGGATCGTAAGGACAAGGCCTACGCACGAGTCCATTTTCAAGCAATTTTGAGCACTTTGATTTTTGAGCATATTTTGATCCACTGGATCAATCCTTCCCATTGGGAAGCCTTTTCACCTCCAAAAGACTACTTTTAGTCTATCTGAATATGAGGGTACAATTCCCTCACCTTTCCAACCTCAATCCATTTATCTTTTCTTGGATTTGTGCCTTTAAGACCAACACGAAGGTATTCCACATTCCCTCATTTTGAAGTTCTCATCCTCTTGTCAAGGATTGTATCTTGAAAGATATTCTGACGAGAAATCATCTATGAAAGGAATATGAACATGCTCTCCTTGATCATCAATTAAAGGAAGCTCATACAATCTCAAATTATTAACATTGACAACTGCATACATTTCCATATAAGGAGGGAAATCCAAATGGAAGGCATTGTTACCAATCTTTTTAGGAATCCTGAAAGGTCCATATCTAATTGGCTTCAGTTTTTTACCTTCTCCTTTAAGCCTCTCCTTGCTAATGTAAATCCAAATTTCATCTCCAACTTGAAAATTGTGATCAATATAATTCTTGTCATGTCTTGTCTTGTACTTGGATTGGCTCTTTTCCAACTGTTCTTGTACCATTTGATGCACCAACTGAATTTGTTCAATGAACTTCTTTGCTCTATCAATGTCATATTGACCATCAATAACAATATATTTCCCAAAGATAAAATATAAAGGATATTTAGGAAAATAACCAAAACATTCCTCAAATTGAGATGTTTGAGTTGAAGAGTGCTTAGCCTGGTTGTAAGCATGTTGAATGTAGTGTGCGTGCTCATCCTAAAGCTTAGGATGTTTGCTGCAATAACCACGAAGAAGATGTACTACTATTTTATTCACCACTTTTTCTTGACCATCGGTTTTTAGATGAAAAGATGTGCTTTTTTTCAACTTGGTGTCCATGAGTGCCCATAAGCTTGACCAAAATTTCCCAATAAATCAATAATCTCGATAAGAAATAATGGATCTGGGCAACCCAAAATGTACCCAAAAATGTTGAAAGAACATTTGTGTCGTTTGTTCAGCTATAACCTGCTTCTTACAAGGCATAAAAATACACATTTTTTGGAATTGGTCAACCACAACATAAAGATAATCATGATTCTTTTTAGACATAGGTAGACCTCCTACAAAGTCCATAGAAATGTTTTCCCAAGGACGAGAAGGAACTGGAAGTGGAGTATACAAACTCAAATTTCTATTGCTAGGCTTACTTGTAGCACATAAAGAACATCTTCTTACATATCTTGAAACACTTTCATTCAGTTTAGGCCAATAGAAATACCTTTGCAAATTATCCATTGTCTTGCCTACACCAAAGTGGCGAACAATAAGAGAAGAATGTGCTTCTCTTATGATGTTGAATCTTTCACCTTGTGGAATGCATAGCTTGCCAAGATGATACAAAATCTTATCATGCACATGGCAATCCAATTCCTCAACTTGGTTAGAATGACACAAATTTTCATTAACTTCTTTAAAATAAACATCTAAATCATAATGTTCATTATAGCTCTCATGCATGGTAAAATTATGCTTAAAAATAATTGAAATACTAACAATAGGCCTAGAAATCATATTAGCAACATTGTTATAAATGCCTTTCTTATACCTTATAACCAACTGGAATTGTTGTAGAAAATCCATCCATCTAAAGTGCTCTGCTTGTTGTATCTTTGCTTGTGATTGTACGTATTGCAATGGTTGATGGTCTATGTGAATGATAGTTTTTTTTTCCAACAAATAATGTTTCCATTTTTTCACGCTTTGCACTAGTGCATACAACTCCTTATCATAAGTAGGATGGTTAAACACAACACCATTAAAAGTTTCATAATGAAAACAAATAGGCTTACCATGTTGTAACAAGACTTCTCCCATTGCATAATTCCTTGCATCTGTTTGGATCTCAAATGGCTGAATCAAATTAAGAAGTGAAAGAACTGGAGCTGAACTAATCTACTCCTTCAATGCATCAATTTGTTTTTGTTTCTTGCCTTCCCATTGGAAAACTTTCTTGATGCTTGTCACTGCATGTAATGGAGCTACAATTGAAGAGAAGTTAGAAATAAAATTTCTCCAATATTGGGTTGCTCCCAAAAATATTCTTACCTCTATCACATTGTTGGGCTTGGGCCAATCCAAAATGACTTTGACCTTGGAAGGTTCAATTTTTAGTTCTTGATGCAGGAGCATCACAATTACCTAAGTGAGCGTGGAGCTAGCGCATGTGTTTTTTTTAACACATGTCATATTTCTTTGAAAACTTCTTTTTGGAAATGAAGCGCCAAACCTTCAAGGAACCATTTATTAAGGAGCACCTTTTGTATATTGTATCATACCTCGAGCCATACGCTCTTGTCTGAAGTAGATAGGAGGCATTTAATCTAGTTAATGCTGGTAGATAGGATTTAAGTCTAGATTTGATAGTTTAGAGATTCGAGAGGGAAAACGGATATAGACACCCTCATTGTACCATTGTAACATAGTGGAAGCATTCAGGAAAAGAGAAGAGCAGGCAGAGAATAGTGTATGAAGAACACCCATGTACAGGCATTTGAATTAATAGAAGAAAGTTCTGATTCAAACTCATGGCTGGTGTTGTTTCTCTGTGTATATTGTTTATGTGCTCATGAATGTTTGCTTCTTGATATGAATTTTATTTGTATGTGTTGTGCATGTGATTTAATGTTTCAACCTGAAGTCTGAAAGGGAGAGAGAGTGAGGGTTAATTGTTTCTCTATCTGAACCAGGAGATTCCTGCAAAGAGTGCAGTTGAATTTATCTGCAAGGAGTGCGTTGATGAAGGCTCAGTAGTTTAACTTTTGTTCTCATTCACCCAGAAGTGGAAGTGGGTTGGTGAATCCGTGCAAGGAGTTCGCAGGCTGAAGAAGAAGTCTCAGTTCTGAATCTGAGCAAAAGGAGATTGAAGACTGCTACTGCAGGAAGTGCGCAGAGCCGGAAGGATTCAACACTTGTGGAATTGTTGAATGTTGAGCGCAAGGAGTGCGTGCAAGTTCCTCTGAATGAATCAGAGGGAAACGCTCAGGAGGTATAGCACCTTTCTAATATCGTCGAAGGAGAGTATCGTGTTCTTGCGCCGTGAAAGGTTTCAGGCATGAGTTGCAAGTGCGTGCACAGAGATCTCTTTTTCCTAAGAGATTGTGGAAGCTGGAGAAAGCTCAGGAGGAAAAAGGCCTTCGAAATTATCGAAAGGTCGCACAAAATATTTCCGTGCTAAGAAGTCCTCAAAAAGGAAGGAAATAAATCGACGGTCAGGACTCGCTGAGGAAAGTCGCGAAATCCCGTCAGCCGATAGATCTCGGGAAGTTGCGCTAGGTTTAAGCCCTAGCTAACAGAGGAGGAGTCCCGAAGGAGTCATCAGATATCAGGGTCATCGGGGTTTGGCTGAACAAGAGAATCGAGACCGTGTAGTTCTCAAAATCCCGAGAAGGGATCTTAGCTATAGATTTTGATTGGACATGCATCAGGCATCTGTAGAAGAGTCAGAGTTCGGCCCATCGGAGAATCGGGGTTTTCGGAGTCGTGAAACTTTTGCATATAGGAATCGCGATCCACAATTTCTCGATAGGATCGAAGCCATTGATCTCAGTAGGGACACGTGGCGAGAGATCCCGGAGAGTCAGGGTTCGGCATTTCGGGGTTTCCGCATACAAAGAAATCGTCGCATCTGAAGTCGCGATTTCACGATACCCGATAAGGCAACGAGGAAGCGGTGACGTGGAGGAGAGAGTCCACACGTGCATCGGGAATCGGCGTATCGGGATTCTCGGTGACGAGAAACTCACGACAGGAGAAGTCGCGAAATCCCGAAACGTGACGGTCCCACAGTCACAACACTTCAGTGGAGGACAGGTGTCATCCGCATCAGAGATCGGGACTTGGACTAGTCTGTGAACAGAGGTTATGGGAATCGCGATATCCCGAAGCGTGATTTCTCGATCACTACTGGAGTGTGGGCCATAGGTGCCAGCGTATAAGCTAGGTGTTGGAAGGTCAAGCCTTGTCATGGGTCGACGCTAGGTGGCATCGGGAATCAAAGAATCAAAGATTCCAGGGGCGTGAGTTCTATGCATTCCCATTCCACGAAATCCGAATTTCCGACAGGAGAAGCCCGTGGTCTCGTGGATGCACAGGTCATGTGAGAAGGAGTTAGCTGGAGGGAGCTAAGGGTGCAGTGAGTGCCATCGGGAATCAGGGATTTGCGAGGCAAGTTTTTTGTGACCTCGTAAGGGCTGATTTCCCGACGAGAGAAGTCCCGACAAAGTGGCGAAAGTCAGCGTTCACTGACACATCGGGTCTCGGGGATTCGAGAGCCTAGAAATCGACAGTGAACTCACGAAGCCGTGAAGTTCCAATCCTCCGAGTATAGAAAAGGAGGATTGAGCAAAGAGAATCTGTGGGTAAGGAAGATTCCCAATAGAGGATCGAAATAACCTTTGAGTTCTTCGGGCCGAAGGGCGAAGGAATATCCTGAGGAAGTGGACATGCCAGTGGGTGGCGCGTTTACGTCAGAGTGGTATCAGAGCTAAGATCTTTTCTGTATATTTCTGACAAGGGAGCCATAGAAAAGGAATACTCTGATACATGTCAGAGTGGTATAAGAGCGAGAAAATTTCTCTATTTTCTATAGCAGAGAAGAAAAGAAAATTTCACCATGCCGCTGAGGAGATAAAGACAATCACCCGATCCAAAGGATAGGGGAAACCCGAGAGGAAGAGGGAGACAAGCACAGAATATAGAAATGGAGAGGCAGATACGTGATCTTCGAGCGAGATTAGAAGATATGGAAGCAGCGCAAAGACACACAGTCAGTGTTGGAGATCTGAGTGACTCCGAAGGCGAAGTTGAAGTTGAAAAACAAGGAGAAGTTGCAGCCGAAGATGCAGCCAATGAGCGGTTAATCAAGGCTATCGCTCGGATGAGTTTGAAAACAAAGATGGACATTCCATCTTATGAAGGGAGTCTGGATGCAGAAGAGATGCTAGACTAGATTAGAGCTCTTGATACCTACTTCGATTATGAGGATATCAAAGAGGATAAGAAGGTTAGGCATGTTGTCACAAAATTCAAGGGACACACAGCATTATGGTGGGATGAGATTCAAGCAGATAGATGTTCCAAAGGCAAGCAAAAGATCAAAAGATGGGATCGAATGATTGTGAAGATGAAGGCAAATTTCATCCCAAGGGATTATCAAATCACACTATTTAGGAGGATGCATAACCTGAGACAGAAGTTGATGACAGTAAAGGAGTATACCGAGGAATTTTACAAGATAAATATCAGAGCAGGTGGCATCGGGAATCGGAGAATTGGAGATTCTGAGGGTGTGATTTCTACGCATTCCCATTCCGTGAATTCCAAATTTTCGACAGGAGAAGCCCGTGGTCTCGTGGACGCGCAGGTCGCGTGAGAAGGAGTTAGCCGGAGGGAGCTAAGGGTGAAGTGAGTTCCATCAGGAATCGGGGATTTGCGAGGCAAGTTGTCTATGACCTCGTAAGGGCTGATTTCCCGATGGGAGAAGTCCCGACAAAGAGACGAAATTCAGCGTTGACTGACACATTGGGTCTCGGGGATTCGAGAGCCTAGAAATCGACAGTGAACTCGCGAAGCCACGAAGTTCCGATCCTCCGAGTATAGAAAAGGAGGATTGAGCAAAGAGAATCCGTGGGTAAGGAAGATTCCCGATAGGGGATCGGAAGAACCTTTGAGTTCTTCAGGCCGAAGGGTGAAGGAAGATCCTGAGGAAGCGGACGTGCCAGTGGGTGGCGCGTTTACGTCAGAGTGATGAAAAAGTTTCCAGGTATATGAATGGCTTAAGATACGATATCCAGGATGAGATGAGTATGACGACCATCAGAATGGTGGAGGATGCATATCAGATGGCTTTGAAAGTTGAAGAGAAGCTAAATCGTAAGCCAGCACAGCAAGGCCGAGGTAGGAGCCAGCCAAAAGGTAAGTCAGTTGCCCAAGATAGGTTCCAGAAATCCAAGGATGAATGGAAGAAGCCTCAGACTAGAACAAAAAGAGGTGGAAGTTCACAGTGAGGCCAGCATGCTGAACAACGAAGGTAGCAGACAGAATAGAGCGGAGGATACGCTGATAATAACACATTTCCTCGTACCATAGGTAGAGGAAGAGGTAGAGGTGGAGTCATCACATGCTTCACATGTGGAAAGAATGGACACAAGGCACTTGATTGTCCAGATAGGAAGAAGGATGGAGGAGAAGCTCACATTGCTGAGGCATAGAGGCAAGATGCTGAGGCAGAAGACCCAGAAGACGGAAGGTCGTTGATGATGCGTAAGGTTCTCTTAACACCCAAGAAGGAGGTGGAGGACACGGATCAAAGAAATAGACTTTTCAGAACCACATGCAAGACCAAAGACAGGAAGTGCAAGGTCATCGTGGATAGAAGAAGCACAGATAATCTCGTTTCAACCGAAATGGTGGAGAAACCAGAGTTGGACACAACTGATCACCCGAGTCCATATAAAATTTCATGGCTACAGAAGGGACATCAGGTAAGTGTCACCAAACAGTGCTTAGTTGACATCAAGATAGGAGGATATAATGATAAAATACTCTGTGATGTTATTCCTATGGATGTATGTCATTTATTGCTAGGCAGACCATGGCAATATGACAGGAACGTAGTTCATGATGGGAAGATGAATACGTATACCCTAGAGAAGAATGGGAGAACACATATGTTACTTCCGATAAAAGATAAGGAGGTGAAACCAGAAGTGAACAATAGGGTACTTCTCATGAGTGGGAAGGAACTTCTGGTGGAAGTAAAGAAGAAGGAAGATCCACAATTCTTTATGGTCAGGAAACCAAAAATTGTCTTGACCAGCACAAGAGCGGATGACTTGCCGGAAGAAATTCAGGAATTGCTGGAAGAGTTCGCTGACATAGTGGTAGACGAATTACCTCATTCGTTTCCGTCGATGAGTAGTGTGAGTCATCATATAGATCTCATACCAGGAGCTAGTTTTCCAAACAAAGCCACGTACAGGTTGACGCCGTAGGAGAACGAAGAAGTCAAAAGGCAGGTACAAGAACTGTTAGATAAAGGACTGATCAGGGAAAGTTTAAGTCTGTGTGCCATTCCAACGGTACTTAGTACAAAGAAAGATGGAGGTTGGAGAATGTGCACTGATTCCAGAGCCATTAACAAGATAACCATCAGGTACAGGTTTCCATTGCCACGGATGGGTGACTTGATGGACTGTTTAAGTGGAGCCAAATTTTTTTCAAAGGTTGATTTGAAAAGCGGATACCATCAGATTCGCATGAGGGAAGGCAATGAATGGAAGACAACCTTCAAGACCAACGAAGGGTTGTATGAGTGGCTAGTCATGCCATTTGGCTTGACGAATGCACCAAGTACCTTCATGAGATTAATGAATGAGGTGCTGAAGGAATTCATTGGTAAGTTTGTCATTGTTTATTTGGATGACATATTGATTTTCAACAAAATGAAAGAAGAGCATCTGAAGCATTTAGCTACAGTAATGAAGAAGCTACAACAAGAGAAGTTGTTGATCAACATGAGGAAATCTTCATTTATGAAGACCGAACTCATTTACTTGGGGTTTTTCATATCAACAAATGAATTGAAGATGGATCCAAGTAAAGTGGAGGTAATTAAGAATTGCCCATCACCGAGGAATATTTTCGAGGTGAGAAGTTTTCATGGACTGGCTAGTTTCTACATAAAATTCATCAGGAATTTTAGTGGGATTAGCACAGCAATGATGGAAACAGTCAAGAAAAGACATAAACCTTTTCATTGGACTGAAGAGGCAGAGAAGAGCTTCAATCTGTTGAAGCGGAAGATCACAAAATAGCCGGTTTTGGTGTTGCCTGATTTTACGAAAGTGTTCCAGGTGAAATGTGATGCAAGTGGCTTTTCCATAGGAGCGGTATTAAGACAGGAGGACAAAACAATTGCATATTTCAGAGAGAAGCTGGATGAGGCAAAAGTAAAGTACTCCACGTATGAAAAATAATTTTATGCTATCATACAGGTGCTGAAGAAGTGGAGGCATTATTTGATTTCGAAAGAATTTGTTTTGTATAGTGATAATCATGCATTACAATTTGTGACTCAACAAGAGAAGTTGAATCAAAAACATGCTAAATGGGTAGAGTATATGAAGAATTTTACATTTGTAATTAAACACATTTCAGGTACTGCTAACAAAGTGGTTGATTCTTTGAGTAGGAAGTGTTTGTTGTTGCAGGAGTTTCGAGTCAAAACATTAGGTTTTGAAAATCTTAGGGACATGTATGCAGGTGATGCAGATTTTGCAGAGGCATATGAAGCAACTGAGAATCCAATTCTCAGAGACAGAAGCCCATGGATAGATTACCTGATCCAAAATGGACTGTTGTTCAGAGTAAATCAGTTATGCATTCTGAATTGCTCCATGAGGGAGAATTTGGTAAAGGAGAAGCATAGTGGTAGATTAGCAGGGCATTTTGGCCATGACAAGACATTTGCAAAGCTGAGCGAAGTGTAATTTTGGCTAGGAATGCAGTCGAAAGTCAAGAAGTTTGTTGACAGGTGTAGAATTTACCAGCATTCAAAGGGCAGGAAGCAGAATGCTGGATTCTATCAACCATTACCCATACTCGACAGGCCGTGGGATGAAATCAGCATGGATTTCGTATTGGGATTACCGAGGATGCAAAGAGGATATGATTCGATCTTTGTGGTGGTTGACAGGTTTTCCAAAATGGAACATTTTATTCCATGCCAGAAGACCATCGATGCAACTCACATCGCAAATTTGTTCTTCAAGGAGGTCGTTTGACTTCATGGATTACCCAGAAGCATAATATCAGACAGGGATACGAAATTCATTGGACATTTCTGGAGGACACTCTGGAAGAAGATGGGGACTAATTTGATGTTTAGTTCTACCTATCATCCTCAGACGAATGGACAAACAGAGGTGGTGAATATAATTTTGGGAGATTTATTAAGAAGCTTGGTGACAGAGCACCACAGTAGCTGGGACAATGTGTTGCCACAGGTAGAGTTTGCATACAACGACTCAGTGAACAGGAGCACAGGAAAAAGTCCATTTGAAATTGTATATGGCAGGTATCCAAGAGGAGTATCTGAACTAAGGGATTCAGAGAAGATAATGACTAAGAGCGCAAGCGCTGAAGAGTTCACAGAGGTGATGAAAGAACTTCACAGCAGGGTGAAGGAGCGACTGCTGGAATCAAACCAAGAATATAAGCGCAGAGCGGATCAGCATCGAAGACAACTTCAGTTCGAAGTTGGTGATCTAGTTATGACACATCTAAGGAAGGAAAGGTTCCCAAGGGGAACATACAACAAGCTGAAAATGAAGAAAATTGGACCATGCAGAGTCCTAAAGAAATTGGGAGAAAATGCTTATGAGATTGAGTTGCTGGATGAGATCGGAATATCTACAACATTCAATGTCTCAGACTTATATCCATATAAGGCTAAGGAAGTAGGAGATGGAAAATATGAATAGCCAGAAATCTAGTGGCAGAAGAAGATGCTGATTGCAGAAAATCCACAGATGGAGCGTATACTTGATAAAAGGGTAAGCAAAAAGACCAGACAAAAGCAATACTTCGAGTATATGGTCAAATAGAAAAACCATCCAGTGGAATATGCCAGCTGGGAGATGGAAGAGGAGATTCATAAACATGGACAGGAGCCCATGAAATCTTTCAAAGCAAGGGAGCATGATGCAGGAGCATAACAATTACCTAAGCGAGCGTGGAGCCAGTGCATGTGTTTTTTTAACACATGACATATTGCTTTGAAAACTTCTTTTTGGAAATGAAGCACCAAACCTTCAAGGAACCATTTATGAAGGAGTGCCTTTTGTATATTGTATCATCTATGAATAAATTGTCGCATCTGAAGTCACGATTTCGCGATACCCGATAAGGCGACGAGGAAGCGGTGACATGGAGGAGAGAGTCCACACGTGCATCGGGAATTGGCGTATCGAGATTCTCGGTGACGAGAAAATCACGACAGGAGAAGTCATGAAATCCTGAAACGCGACGGTCCCACAGTCACAACACTTCAGTGGAGGACAGGTGTCATCCGCGTCGGAGATCGGGACTTGGACTAGTCTGTGAACAGAGGTTACGGGAATCGCAATATCCCAAAACGCGATTTCCCGATCACTACTGGAGTGTGGGCCATAGGCTCCAGTGTATAAGCCAGGTGTTGGAAGGTCAAGACTTGTCGTGGGTCGATGCCAGGTGGCATCGGGAATCGGAGAATCAGAGATTCCGAGGGTGTGAGTTCTACGCATTCCCATTCCATGAATTTTGAATTTCCAACAGGAGAAACTCATGGTCTTGTGGACACGCAGGTCACATGAGAAGGAGTTAGCTGGAGGGAGCTAAGGGTGCAGTGAGTGCCAGCGGGAATCGAGGATTTGCGAGGCAAGTTGTATGTGACCTCGTAAGGGCCGATTTCCCGATGGGAGAAGTCCCGACAAAGCGGCAAAAGTCAGCGTTGACTGACACATCGGGTCTCAGGGATTCGAGAGCCTAGAAATCGACAGTGAACTCGTGAAGCCACGAAGTTCCGATCCTCTGAGTATAGAAAAGGAGGATTGAGCAAAGAGAATCTGTGGGTAAGGAAGATTCCCGATAGGGGATCGGAAGAACCTTTGAGTTCTTTAGGCCGAAGGGAGAAGGAAGATCCTGAGGAAGTGGACATGCCAGTGGGTGGCGCATTTACGTCAGTTCTCCTCCTCCAACAATATGTCCCAAGTAAACAAGTGAGTTCTTTTCAAACTCACATTTAGACATCTTCAAAAACAAATTTTATTTCTTTAAGACATCCAAAACTTTCTTTACATGCATAATATTCTCTTTAGGATATTTTCTAAATATCAAAATGTCATTCAAGTAGACAATCACACAATCATCAAGAAAATGCCTTAAAACATCATTCACGACTCTCATGAATGTAGCAGGAGCATTAAAAATCCCAAATTCCATTACCATCCACTCAAACAAACCTTTCTTTGTTTTGAAATTTGTCTTCCAAGTGTCTCCTTCAACAATCCTAATCTGTTGATATCCACTTCCCAAATCCAACTTAGTAAAATACTTAGCATCTTTCAATTGATCAAGAAAATCATCAATTCTAGGAAGAGGATAATGATTTTTACCATAATCTTGTTCAAGGCTTTGAAATATACACACATGCACCATGTACCATCGCTCTCAAAAAATTGGTTATCCACATAGAGATGTGCTTAGCATGATGACCCCTTTGTCAAGCAACTCTTGGATTTGTTTTTTAATTTCAACATTATCCATGACTAACATCTTGTACATACCAATGTTTGCAATAAGACAATTTTGCTGCAATTGTATCTTATGTTGTATATCCCTTTTTGGAGGCAATCATTTTGGTTCTTGAAAATTATCATCATATTGGTTAGCAACCTCATATAAATCAGATTTTAACTTTGCATCACAACCTTAAAAAACTTATTTTTCAACATTTTTTTTTGGTTTGATCATCAAGAGGACAAAATTCTTACTAGCACTGACTAATCTCTTCATTTGTCCAGCATTTACAAGTGACAAATTCAACTTCTTTGTATGTGCTCTAAAAATGTACTCAACTCCATTTTTGAAAAAATGATATTTGTTCTCATGATGATGAAAGATGGATATCCTATCATATAAATATGGGCTTCCAAACATGATACCACATATATCCAATGGAATAAAATTAAGCTCTACCTCATCTATAAAATTTGCAATGATGGAAAATCTAAGTTTGCACCTTCTTGTCACATGAAATTTGGCATTGTAACATATCCATCCTGGAGGGTGTAGTTTAGGATGTGGAGTAGTTTCCAATTTTAATTTCTTGAGAGTGTCTTCAGATATGAGGTTTTCTTGAGATCCAATATCAAAAAGAGTATCTATCTTGGTATGATTTGAAATAACCCTTATGTGGAAAAGCTCTATTCTTTATTTTTCATGTTGAGTTTCATTGAGGCTACTACTACTTGAAGAACTAGTACTTTCAATAGAATCCTTTCCTTGAAAACCCATGGCTGTAATCTTTGCTTCATCACCCGAATCAGAACCTAAATCATGTTGTGTAGTTGCAGTAGTCTTTTGTCAGAAATTTGGATTAGGTTGATCGACATTTGGTATGGATTGTTGGTTCTCATTGATTTCAAACATTGGAGAGTGATATTGTAGATTAATTTCAACCCTTATTGATTGATGACAACCCTTGGAGAAATTTCGATAGCAAATTTCGGTAGCACAAAGGTTTGGGTAATGGACCCAAGTTTGTTTGATGTATAAAAATATGAGTTTTAATATATTTGAAGGTAAGACTATTATATATGGATAGTAAATTTCATGCCATTTCCGGTGGTATGTGAACGCCACATAACTCCTCACGGTTAAAGAGTTATGGCCATGTGAAGTTGGAGAACCTAGGTTTGGGTAATGGACCCAAGTTTGTTTGATGGATAATGGTACGAGTTTTGATATATTTGTAGGAAAGGATATTCTAGATGGATAGTACATGTCATGAAATTTCTAGTGGTATGTGTAACTTCACATAAATCCTCGCAGTTATAGAGTTATGGCTATGTGAAGTTGGAGAATCCTCATGAATCATCTAGAAGACCCAAATTGTAAAAGTAGTCAAAGTGTTTGCAAAGAAGAAATTATTTAAATAATAAAGTGAAGTGATGAGTGTACTATAAGTCAAAGAGGATGCAAAATAAATTATTTAAATAATAAATTTAATGGAGAAATTACTAAGTGGACAAGTGGTTAGAAGTGGGTTAGCCCTAAAATAAGGAAAGTGGGTTAAGATGGTTAAAAGGTAACCCCTTGAGGAAGCTACATGAAAGTATAAATAAGAGGCAAGGCTCTCTCATTTTAATCACACATTAGAATATTGAATATCTTCAGGTGACTGAGGTAACCAAAGGATATCTAAGCTGAATTTCAGAGGGAAGTTGAAGTAAAGAAGGACAAAATTCAAGGGAGGAAAAATTCTTTTGTTGATGCTTTCTAAGGTATGTTATTTAGACGTCATCTCACCATTTTGGAAATAAATTTGTTTCTATAATGATTCAGACCACGAAATTGGGAGCCCATTGAGGAAACATATCCAAGTAGTTGTGGTACAAATTTCAGCTTGTGGGTCGTTGTATTTTTGGAGTTACACTCCGTAGAAAATAGGGTTTGTGGCTAGTCCTAAAACTAGTCTAAAACATGTGTTTCAGGTAAACAAGTCATAAATTCTTCATAAACAATACAAATTCAGTAAGACCAAATGTGTTGGTTAAAGTAAAGTTTATAGTATTCTTGCTACAAGTTTCATATCCATACAAAAAATATTCCGTGTGGGGCACGCTCTACCAGTTCTCTCTCTAGAATAAGCCAGAATTCAACAAGGTATACCTTTTTTTCTATAACTCATTTTCTGAGAGGTTCCAAGTAGTGAAACCTGGAGGAATTGCATAAAACACACTGAAGAATATTGTGTACTATTTTTAGATCTTTATTCATTACAGGTACATATTTATGATTATTTCAAGTTAGGGTTGTTGACTAATCCAAAACTAGTCATGTGAGACTAAAGTAAAGTTTGATGAAAATTCTAGTCTCTTATTGTTAAAGTTAAGGAAGGCTTGCAGGTATGTGATCATATACACCAGGTCTATTATAGAGTTAGAAATCATATTTGGATGATGAAATTGATGAGGACTTTTGGTTGAGGTACATATTAGGTACATGGTTGAGACAACTAGTTGATGAGTTGGCACATACATGAGGTGTATATTGTTGGATCATGTTGTCATTGATGCCAATGGTTTGATTGATTAATGTCATTGATTGATGTCAAGAGATTGATTGATGTCAAAGGATTGATTGATTGATGATTGATTTAATATAATATGTATTGTCCTTGATGAGAATGCATAGATGAAGATGGATCAATGAGTTTTCATTGATACATGATGAAGATGGATCGATGTGGTTTCATTGGTATATGATGCATTGTTGGAAAAATGTATAGATGATTCATTATTGTCTTATCATGATTGATAAGGTGCACAAATGGATGAAATCCAAAGTGGTCCCCTTATGGTGAAAACCCTCACGGGAAGACGCTTTACAGATTGAGTTATCCTAGAAGAATGGTTGGAGGACCCATGCATGTATGAGGAATAATGAGATGAATATCAAGGAAATTGTTGGTGAAACTATCCTAGATGGATAGTGCTTGTCATGCCATTTTTGGTGGTATGTGGAATGTCACATAACTCCTCATGGTTTGAGATTTATGGCCTTACGAAGATGAAGGACCCCCACATGA
>ML776820.1:421163-443259 GCA_009831015.1 Picea engelmannii
AAGTGACCTAGAAATGGGTTAATATTATTTAAATGATAAATTAAAGTGACAAATTCAAGGTGGATTATTTAAATAACCAAGAGAAGTGACAAAATCAATAAATGATAAAGTAAGGTGACAAAATCAAGAAGAAATATTTATAGAAAGTGGTTAACCCAAAAAAATAAGGAAAATAGGTTAAGTGACCTAGAAATGGGTTAATATTATTTAAATGGTAAATTAAAGTGACAAATTCAAGGTGGATTATTTAAATAATCAAGAGAAGTTACAAAATCAAGAAATGATAATGTAAGGTGACAAAATCAAGAAGAAATATTTAAATGATAAAGTATTGGAGAACTTTCTATTTATGGAAAGTGGTTAACCTTAAAATAAGGGAAATAGGTTAAGTGACCTAGAAATGGGTTAATTGACCTAAAAATGGGTTAAGTGACCTAAAGGATGAAAGTATAAATAAGATAGCAATGATCTCTTGTAGATCATCCTTTTTGTGGATCATTGGAGAGCTTCTTTTGGGAATATATTTTGGAGTATTGATGGAGAGCTTCTTGAGCATTTTTGGTGTGGAACACTTGAGAATATTGAAGATCTATAGGTGAATGAGGTAACCAAGGATATCTAATCTGAAATTCTGAGGAAAGTGAAGAAAAGAAGGCCGAAATGCAAGGAAGGATAAATTCTTTTGATGGTTCTTTCTAAGGTATGTTATTTACAGGTCATCTCACCATTTTCGCTATAACGTTTTTTATATAATGATTCAGATCCTGAAATTTCTATGCAAGTGAGAAAACATATCCAAGTATCTATGGCTAAAATTTCTTCTTGTGGGTCATTGTAGTTTGGGAGTTACACTCTGTGGAAAATAGGGTTTGTGGCTAGTCCTGAAACTAGCCAGAATCAGGTGTTTCAGGTAAAAACGTCATAAATTCTTCATAACAGATCCAAATTCAGTGACACAAAATGGGTTGGTTAGGGTATAGTCTGTAGTATTATTTGTAATATTTTTAGATCATTTTATCAAATATTTTGTGCGGGGCATGCTCTACAAGGTCGCTCTCTAGAATAAACCAGAATTCAACAAGGTATGCCATTTTTGCTATAACTCCTTTTTTGAGAGGTTTCAAGTAGTGCCACTTGGAGGAATTGCATAAAACACACTAAAAAACATTGTGTATTAGTTTCATATATTTATTCAGTACAGGTACAAAGTTATGATTATTTCAAGTTAGGGTTGTTGACTAATCCAAAACTAGTCATGGTTGAGACAAGCGGTTGATGAGTTGGCACATACATGAGGTGTATAGTTGATGATGTTGGTACATATTGATGAGTCATTATTGTTGATTAGTTGACACATGATTGTTATATACTTGGTACATGGTTGGATGCACTTGTTTATGGTACAAGTTGATTACAGGTTGTTTGGCATAGTTTGGTGCATGGTTGATGCTCTTGTTTATGGTACATATTGATATATGTTGAGGATTGTTGCCTCATCTCAGTTGGTGCTGAGAATGTAAGATGAGTATTTCATATAGAGATGGTTCTCTTGTAGAGTTTTACTCTATTCAATTGTTGCTGAAAAACCCCCGGATTGAAGTCCATAATAAAAAGACAAAATGTACATACATCTTGTGTTCCTTGTGGAGATGATTTGTTGATGATATATTGCTGATATATGTTGTTGATATGTATTCACATCTAACTGATTATTAATGACATCAATGAGTAATGAGTAAATTTTGAATGCTAACTAATGAGTTTTGTGTAAGGAAGTTTTGGGAAAAAGATTCCCACACTCATTCACCCCCCCCCCCTCTAAGTGTGGTAGGTGTGTCCAGCATATATTTGATAATGTTGGTACATATTGATAAGTCATAGTTGATGAGTAGTTTATACTTGATTGGTATATACTTGGTACATGGTTGGATGCACTTGTTAGTAGTATTTTTGACACATGGTTTATGGATGATGTAACATACTTGTATTGGTATATTATTAGAAGCACATATTGATGTTGGTGATGATTATGAGTTGTTGTGTTATGCTTGGTTGATGAATATCTTTGAGAGTTGTCTTGGTGAGTAGATCTGATTTGGATGTTAAGATTGATGAGACAGGTTGTTATGATGGGTTGTTTGGACACGTTGTTGTGACAGGTTATTCGTACAGGTTTGGTGCATGGTTGATGCACTTGTTCATGGTACAGGTTGAGGTACAGGTTGGTGAAGGGTTGATGCACTTGTTCATGGTATAGGTTAAGGTACATGTTGGTGCATGGTTGATGCACTTGTTTATGGTACAGGTTGATTACAGGTTGTTTGGTATAGGTTGGTGCATGTTTTATGCACTTGTTTATGGTACCGGTTGATTACAGGTTGAGGTACAGGTTGATGCATGGTTGATGCATGGTTCAGGTTATTGGTACAAGTTGTTTGGTGTAGGTTAATTGGTATAGGTTTACAACAGTATATCTCACAGTGATAGTGTGACAGTGGTTCCATCATTCTACTTATACGCCAGGACGGTTGGATATGGAAAGGACAGGTGGTTGTAGCCACCTTCCATTTGTAGCCGGAGAACATAGGGGGTTGTATCCTCCTTCTAGTTGTAGCCAGAGAATAGGGGAGTTATATATTCCATCGGTTTGTAGCCTAAGAAACTAGGGGGTTGGAGCCTCCTTCCAGTTGCATCCAGAAAACAAAAGAAGTTGGTGCTTCCAATGAATGTAATTCTTAAAGACATATAAGAAAAAACATTATGTGGTTTTCTCTCGCTTTGGTTTCCACGTAAAACACGGGTGTACTATGTATGTGTGTGATTGATCATTTGTTCATTGTTTATTTACTCTGCAACTGTTGGATGATAACACTACATTGATATAACACTTGCACTTTATGGTGAAAAAGGATTAAATTTCTCTATTAATGATTCACCCCCATCTCAGTAATCCAACAATTGGCATTAGAGTTGGTTCCTTCAGGAAACAATTTAACCACTGGAAGGAGATCATGGATTATTCTGAGAATTTAGTACCAATGTTTAATGGTTAGAATGGTTTTACGTATGAGATGTGGAGCATAAGGAAAAAAGTATTTTTACAAGAACAGGGACATTATATTTGGCTATCAGTTGTTACAGGATATAATAATTCAAAAAGGGAAAAGACTGCAGCCAAGAAGGAATTGAAGAAGAATAACAAAATAGCAATGGATTTCATCTTGGACGGATTACCTAATTCGGTAAGAGAAAAGGTTGGTAAATGTTCATCATCCAAAGAACTTTGGGATAAGTTACATGAAATATATTCTTCACCCATCGCAGATTTAGAAAATGCCAAAGAAGATGCAGATACATATCAAGAATAATTATATTCACCATGTCAAACAGATTCAGAAGATGAAGAGTACATAATCACCAAAGGTATGTTGTTTTGCTTTAATTGCAAAAAACATGGACATCTTGAAATAGAATGCCATGAAGGAAATGAGACAAAAAAGATAATTGAAAAGGAAGACAATTATGACGCAGAATTGATTAGTGCTTTAGATGAGATAAGAGAAGAAAACAAGTCACTCAATAAATAATTGATGAAACAAAAGGAAAGTGTTCACATTTTTTAAGAAGCCCAATAGGTCATCGAGAACTTAAGAACTCATCTAGAAGAAGCTAGAAAGATAGAAGAAAATCTTGAATATCAAAAGCAATATTTGGAAGCCAACATAGAAGCACAGAAGGAAGAAGCATAAATGAGAGAGAATATATTGACATATCATCTTAAGGAAAGAACTAACGATCTAAACTAGCTTGAGGTAGAGTTTGGTCAAGAAGTGAAAGGACTTGAAGAAGAAATAATCACATTAAAAATTCATCTTGAAGAAGAGAAAAGAATAGAAGAACTCATGAAGTCTTAGATAATGAAGAAAGAAGAAGAGGTTGAGAAGCTTGAAGAAGAAGTTGTCACATTGAGAAGTAAAATCGTCAAGATCAACAAGAACGTTGAAGAGACATAAACATCCACATCAGTTATAGAGAATGAAGAGAAGCACTCAAGTTTTCTAGAAAATAAGAATGAATAAAACAGAAAGATTTATACAAAAGTACTCAAAGGAAGGAATCATGGTCAACCAAAATCTAAGAAAACTATTGAAGATACATCTTCAAGAAGACCATTCATGTTCAAGCCACAAAGAATTTTCAATCATGATCATGATTAGTCAAGGTAAAAATTTAGAAGGACTACACCACAAATAAGATCATTCACTCCCAGGTATGCAAATTTCTTTTATGGTCATTGTTTTTATTGTAATAATTTTTGACATAAGGTTGTAGATTGCAGGGATTATAAAAGAAATGTTCAAGAAATAAGTGCATACGTGGCCCGACGTAACATTGAATGTTACAAATGTCATAACTTTGGACACACAGCTAGTGATTGTAGAAGCATGATCGATACTTCCATGAAAGAGAACACTGATATTAGATATAAGAAAGTATGGATAAGAAAACACGAAGAACAGGTGAAAAAATACCAAGTCCCAGAGATCGCAAGATTGGAAATAAAACAAGATGAAGAAAATTCTACAGAGAAAACGAAAGATGTCATATACAGAAAGGTTTGGAAAATAACTGAAAGAAAAGAAGGACAGGTAAATAAGGAACAAGTTCAAGAGATTGTACTTTCAAGAATTGTAGTGAAAAATGAATCCACAAACATAAAGAAAGAAATCATAGCTCAGAGAGATGATGAATCTACCAATGAAGATGATGATGAATACACATCAGAGAAGGAATTGTTCTGAGCCATCTGGCTTAGAGACTCCCAGGTAATATGAATATAAGACAGGAGGAGTCTATGCAATAGCTATGAAAAACCAAAGAACCATCCTTCGAGCATCTTCCAGAGTTTGAGAAGACATATCCATAGAAGTCAGTTAGCGGAAGTACAGTTTGATAGATTAATCAAGAATTCATGATAGTATAGTGATAAATGGGTCAACATTATGGACAGTTTCACATGTAGAGTCTTGGACAATATGGACAGAGATGGATTCATAAGAATACTTAGTGGGTTTGGACATATATATGACAGTGGATAAGAGCATGGATTCATAGATTGGTTCAGAGAATGGTTCATACACAAACAAACATTATCATAATGGATGATAATTACATAGAAAATGACTCGAACAATGCTAATGGATTCAAAATTGACAGATATTGTTTTGGACACATGCAGTGCATACAATAGTTCACATTCAAAATAGATTAATGCTGAGAAACAACAATGAAAAAACTCCCTATGAACAATGGAAAGGAAGAGCAGACAACAACCTCTACATCAAGGTAACTCAAGGTATTATTTTATTAATTGAAATTTATGTTGATGATATTCGTTTTGGAAGTACTAATGACAGGTTAAGCCAGAAATTTGCAAAGTATATGCAAAATGAATTTGAAATATCATTACTTGGAGAACTGTCCTTCTTTTTGGGTCTTCAGATATGTTGAAGAAACCAAGGAATTTTTATTTCTCAAACTAAGTATATCATAGAAATGCTAAAGAGGTTTGGAATGGAAGATTTCAAACTAGTTACAACTCTTATGCAAACCCGTTGCAAGTTGAGAAAAGATGATGATTCAAAGTATACAGACTAGAGGAAATATGGGTCAATGATTGGTAGCTTACTATATGTGACAACATCCAAACCATATGTAATGGAGGCAATTGGACATGTGGCACGATTTCAAGCAGCACCAAAGGAATCACATGTATTAGCAGTGAAAATGATTTTTAGATATCTTAAAGGAACAAAAGAGTTTGGATTATGGTATCCAAAAGGAAAGGATCTATCACTTATTTCCTACACATATTCATATTGGGCAGGTTGCATTGATGACCGATGAAGCACCAGTGGAGAAATGTTCTACTTGGGTGAGTGTTTAGTATCATGTTTAAGCAAGAAACAAACATCAATATCCTTATCTACAACCGAGGCAGAGTATATTGCAACAACAACATGTTGTACACATGTTCTATGGATGAAACAAACTCTGAAAGATATAGAGGTTGAGTATGATGATCCCATTCCAATCTATTTTGATAATACAAGTGCCATTAGTATCTCAAAGAACCCAGTGATGCACTCCAAAACGAAGAACATTCCAATCAAGTATCACTTTCTATGGGAACAAGTTGCATAGAAGAACATAAGAGTTGAATATGTGGGCACAAAAGAACAAGTGGCATACATCTTTACAAAACCGCTTCCATGGGAATCCTTTGAGTATATTCTTCAGAGACTCAGAGTAATTTATACTCCAAAATAAATGATTTTGAATGCTTATCTTATATGTCTTATATTTACATGAGGAAGCACCATAAAGAGGAAAGTTTAGGTTGGGATATCAGTTTCAAAAAGAGTTTTGTAAGGAGGAGTATCCCCATATGGAAATATACCTTTCCCATTGATGACAAAGGGGGAGAGATTTATCAGATGTAGGATAGAAATTCGTGGAGAGAGAGCACAAAGGCATGTAGATAGGGGGAGCATCCCCAAGGAGAGTTCAGTTAGGGGGAGAAGCCCCAAAGAGAGATACCCTTTTCCATTTTTGTCAAAGGGGGAGAGATAGAAACATTGACGAGGAGTATAAGAATGAATTTTATCATGACTAAGTGTTTCCATCAATGTTGGTGTTTCCATCAATCCCAAAGGGAGATATTGTCAGATAGTTGGCTTAGGTTGATGGATAGTTGGTATGTATTTTTGGTTTTCATTGATTTCAAATATTGGAGAGTGATATTGTATATTTATTTCAAACCTTAGTGATTGACGACAACCCTTGGAGAAAGTCCGGTAGAGAATTCCAATAGCACAAAGGTTTGGGTAATGGACCCAAGTTTTTTTGATGTATAATAATATGAGTTTTAATAAATTTGAAGGTAATACTACTCTATATGGATAGTACATTTCATTCCATTTTCGGTGGTATGTGGAACGCCACCTAACTTCTCACGGTTAGAGAGTTATGACCATGTGAAGTTGGAGAACCTAGGTTTGGGTAATGGAACCAAGTTTGTTTGATAAATAATGGTACATGTTTTGATATATTTTCATGCAAGACTATTCTATATGGATAGTACATGCCATTCTATTTCCATTGGTATGTGTAACGTCACATAACTCTTCACGGTTAGAGAGTTATGGCTATGTGAAGTTGGAGAACCCTCATGAGTCATCTAGAAGCCCCAAAAGGTCAAAGTAGTCAAAGTGTTTGCAAAGAAGAAATTATTTAAATAATAAATTGAAGTGATGAGTGTACTATAAGTCAAAGAGGATGCAAAATAAATTATTTAAATAATTAAGTTAATGGAGAAATTACTAGGTGGATAAGTGGTGGATGGGGACATTACAACATGGTATCAGAGCTTCAGTTCCAACACTAAGTCTATATGGGATGGAAAGGTTCAGTTGAAGTGAATATTCACAGAAGATTAATTTCGAAGTGACCAAATTTCAAGTTATAGAGCGTCCATGGAAAATTTTGGCACCACGTGGAAAATTTTGGCATGCAGGTGTGCACGGTAAATTGTGGTGCCGCACAGAAGAGTATTGTGTGTGGATGCACACACTGAATTTAGCATTGCATGGTGAGAACACACATAGTAATGTGCACGTGGTGTGCGTAGCATTGCAAAACACAAAGAAGTTTGGTTGGTGCACGCACAGTATGAGTATAAGTTATCTCACGACAGTGTAGTCAATGGTGTGCATAGATTTTTGTGCGTTGTGGGGGCATATAGAACTTTGGCATGGTGCAATGAATAGGAAGAAATGCATGTGGAATATCAATGTGTGATACCAAAATTGTACACAGTGGATATTGGCGCACAACGCAAAAATAGTTCTCGCAATTTATTGGCGCGATGGAGAAGAAATGCATAGTGGATATAGGTGTGCATGAGTATGATTTACCTTGTGGTGTTGCTGTGCATGATAAATATGGGTGTACAGGTTGAATGTTGTGTGAACGAATTCGTTTGGAAGTCGATGAATTCTGAGTTTTATATTCCTCTGATTTAGACAGATGGAAGTGAAATATAAGCTTACAAGAAAATCATACTATGAAAGAAAACAAGACTCATAACACCACCAGTTAGAATCTTGTAGTAAAGAGTCTGAAATCCTCTTCTGCATTTATATAATCATATTAATCCCAAAATTACAAAAGGGAATGATAACAATTATCCTATGGTAAAGGGATCGTTTAAGAACAGGCCTATCATCTATGGAGCCCCTTACCTATGCTACCATCTGACCAAAAAATGTTGAAATGTACTTTTATTCGAGGACTCATTTCAGCTTAGCGATATCCTCCTTTAAAGTATCTAACCATACCAGTTGATTCTCTCCAACACTTTCAGCCATTTCAATGATGGTTTATTTCTTCTGTTGCTTGCTCCATTTCTTCTTAACAGTTGTTCTGTTGATGATCAGATCCCTCATAGTGGGATTTATCCTGGCTTCCAGTTTAGAGTCTGTGGCAGGTTCTATGTGAAACTTAGTCACTAGTATCTGCACAATTATTCTTCCTTCTTACTCGTAGGAAAATCTACCATGTTTCCAGAAGAACCAGTCTCACTGGACGTAGTTTTGTCCATGTACCTCAATTTAGTGGACACTGAAATGATTTTACAGAGATCAAACGGTCGAGAAAATGTATAGATTACTCCAGATATGGATAAGATGATGCCTCCATACTTGAGAATTGGT
This sequence comes from Picea engelmannii, assembly GCA_009831015.1. Taxonomy (NCBI): domain Eukaryota; kingdom Viridiplantae; phylum Streptophyta; class Pinopsida; order Pinales; family Pinaceae; genus Picea; species Picea engelmannii. The sequence goes on from ML776820.1 coordinate 429,938, forward strand.
ATTTATAGAGTGCCAATCATGAATCACAGATATACTTACATACAAATACATTGGGTTTCCATGCATGGTTAATCCATTTCAAATGATTATATTTTGAGTTCGTCATATGGTGGTGTTCACTTGACGTCATACGACTGTGAAGTACCGAACGAGTGAAACAGGGTGATATGACTAGATGTCGCCTGTTCCTCGATTGGTAGTTTTGACATATTGAAACACGTGACATCGGGACTTTGGCGAAAGTGGTTTCGACAAACTGCCTTTTTCCTAGATGTATCTCTAAAGGCACCACGTGTCTATGTTCTCAAGACTTAGGTCTTATCTAGATTTTTCATGGTGATAATGGCAGGAAATTAGGAGAGATAATTCTAATGTATATATGGAACCAAAATGGTTCATATTTTTCATGAATTGTTGAATTAGTTAGCTTGATAAGTTTTGATGGCTGCACGTTTTGCAGAATTAACAACAACTAGATCAGATCAGATTAGTGTAGATTCCATAGGAATGGAAGAGCCACAGGGAAATTACAGTCAACAAGTTGAGAGTAGAGGGATGGATGTCCATTTGGGCATTGAAGGAGAAAACTCCAATGGACATGGAGAAGAAAGGAATGAAAAAATGAATATGGCAGAGACCATTAAAAATTTGCAAAAGGATGTCCAAAGACATAAGGATGATAATGAAAGGCTTATCAAAGCCAAGGAGAAACATGATGATGTCAACATGAATTTATTGGAGGGCTTGAACAAAATAGAAAATAAATTGGACAAGGAGAGTGGCTTAAGAAAATATGGAAGTCACAAGCCTTCGGATGAGAAAAGAAAAGAAAGAAGTGTTAGAAGACACCACCATCACTCCCCAAAGCATTCCAATAAGAGAGAAGGCATCAAATCAAGTCCATCCCCTGCCAGAAGGCATAAGAGGTCTGGGGTGGATGAGCTACGAGGAGAAATGAAAAAAATCAAACCAACTACATTTGATGGTGAGAACAAGAAGGATGAAGATGTAGAAACTTGGTTGTTGGGCATGAGAGAGCATTTTCAATTGCATAATTATTCTTCTCATGCAGAAGGTAGAATTGTTATCTATCAACTCAAGGGAAAGGCCTCCATGTGGTGGGATCAACTTGTGCAGGTGCAACAAATTAAAGAGAAAAGTGTTACTTGGAGGGAATTCAAGAAGTATTTTGAGAATAAATACTTGACTAAGAGATACTATGACAAGAAAATGAAAGAGTTCTTTGAACTCAAGCTTGGAAGTATGACCATAGATGAATATGAGAGAAGTTTTCTAGAAATGCTGAAGTATGTATCTTTCATCAAGGATGAGATAGTCAAAATTCAAAGGTATTTGAGTGGATTTCCATCATTCATCAATGACAAAATTGTTGGCAGCAAATTCACATTTTTCCACTGTCTTATAATCTACCTACACCAATGTTTTGCAAGCCTAAATTTTTCATCGCAATTTTCTAATAAACGACACTTTTATTTTGCGCTATTCGCACACTTACCTTCGTTTTTGTTTTCACGACTGTAAGTGTGAAAACTTGGTCTTTCAAAGTCGCATTTAAATCATTATTGAATTTTCGTTATCATTCTTGTCGATATGCCTATTGCGCTTACATTTTACTTATCATTATACAGTTGGCAAGACCTTTTGATCTGCAGTGATTTGACATTCTTGGATTGATTGTGTGATTTTGTTTCATTGAGTTTGTGATACATTGGGGACTGTGTTTACATGTTATTTGATCAATCCACTTGGCACATTGGTTAAACTCTTGGTATGAATCGTTCTATATAACGCATGTCACATAGTAGAAACATTGGTATTGATTTCGATTTATGTGTTTGGTTTTAAAACTATGGCATAACGTTTGATTGCGCGCATGGTTTATCCACTTACCAAAGGTTTCGATTGATTGATTGAAGTGGCATAGTTGTAAGACTTATGCGTTGTGATTTGAATATTTGAAAGCGTCAGTGGTTGTACCATTGGTAATGACTATTCTGCATGGTCAGCAAATAACTCCACCACCTTCGCACGATGTCATTAATGTTGCTCCTATCCCTATTTCACCTCTGCTAGCTTCAGTAATCCTTCGAGTGTCCTGCTCCTGTGTGTGCTGCGTTCAAACCCTGGCTCATTCACATCGCTTACCGTGAACCTTGTCTATGGCACCAGTGGTGTGAATTGAGCCGAACGACAGTCAAGCCTTGCTACTGTTCGATAATGCCTAGAGGATAGTGGTTGGCTCACCTTTGTACAACAGTTTGAGGGTTTTAATCTATTTGTTCCACATCAGTTCGCCCTGATTTTTGATGGGTGTAGGGCCAAAGTAGGTGACATTCAGCTTGATCTGAATGAGGAGTTCATTAGCTCTTCCACAGGGTTAGCATCCATGGGCCAACGATGGTTTAAAAACTCTAAAGTGGAGGAGGTTCCATGGCCACTACTGTTCGTCTCACGAAAGGTTACATCCTGTGACAGAGGTATGTCGATTTCCACACTTAAACCAAGATGGCATGATCTTTTGATGGTGGTTAAACAATTCGTGACCTGTGAGGGTCGATATGGACTGGTTTTTCTTTATCACCTACGATTGTTAATGAATTTTATGGGTTATCCATTGAATATGCCTTTTTATTTCCAGTGAAGTCTTTCTAAAATGGCTAAGAGGTTTAAAAGAGAAAAGGCCGATAGTAGCTTGTTCCACCATGTCCTAATCAGACTCATCGTTGTTCATCACTTAAATCTCCACGGTGATAGTTGGCAAGCTTTTATCTCTCGTAATGGTTTTGTTGATACATAGCCTATCCAAATTGACAAGCCCATGGTTAGTGTGACTAAGGTCGGGCCACCCGTGCCTTTCCATGCCCTTCTACCCTCTCCTAAACCCTCGTTCAACCCTAATATCGATCTACCCGACATCGCAATAGACAAGACAGAGGCTGTTAGAAATCCTATGAGAAAAAAGGTAAAGAGAAACCCTACTGTCGACGGCAAAGGTAAAAATAATGCTCGACTTATCTCGAGACTGGCTAGGAATAAACCTAAACCTAGTGTTGAGAAGAATCCCATAGTCCTCAGTGAAGACTTGGACTCTGACATCGAACGCTTCCTAGCTAGTGAGTACCCTTACTCTCAAGGTTTGTGCTCCGAGCCACCCTATGATTTCGTTTCTAATTTGCCCCCGTGCCTAAGGAACAATCCCAGTTACCCAGGGATCAAACTACCTAACAAAACCATTGGTGATTCCCCCAAACCCTCGACTGTCGGGAAGTCATCATGCAACTAGTGTGATGTGTGGTTGGAACGATACTATACAGACGTTCCGTTACTTCAATCGAAAATCAAAGCGTTGGAAAACCAAGTTACAGTGTTGACTAGTGAAAGGGACAAGTTTCGAGCTAATGATAAGAAGCAAAAAACCACTGATTCCATTGTTTTTAGGAATGTTGAATCGGCTACAGCCGTCGTCAATTCCAAAATGTTATGACCAAGTTGTCTGCTCATCATCCAGGTATGAATTTTGATATCATTTTCGTTTTATCAATTGCTTGGATTAATATATTGAATTGGTTTCTGAGTTTTGATAAGTCTGTTTATTATTCAAAATGACTTTGACATGGTTTGATTATCAAAACGGTTATAAAATCGAATATGGTTATGATTTTTTTATACGATTTGATCGTGCCCAGTTTAGCAATTGATTGGTTTTCGCTGGGTTTGATTCGTTTGTCTGTTGGTTTGAGTTAATGAAATCAATGGTGTTTTATTTCGATTGGATTTCATTTGTATCCAACCTGAACAGGAGGTTTTTATGCTAAAATTAGAACACGGTTCTGTTTTGATTTAATATGATGTTGCTATCATTGGATATTAACGGCTCTGATTATATTCTTGTGATTTGATTGTTAAAACGATTTCATAGAAATTGAATTGGCTTGATAAATACAATGTAGCCTGTTAAATTGGAAAAAATGACTCTGTTTTGTCAACATTTTCGTTTGGATTTGGATTATATCTGACCCGTTCGAAAGATCTCTGTGCCCAAATCATGGAACTATTTTGATTCACAACGACTATGTCAAACTTAGACTATTCGATTCACTCTTGTTTGGATTGGATTTCTTTTATGAGTTGGATTCGTATCAAAAATAGACTTGATGCTGCTCTGTTGATTTTAATTTTCAAAACGAGTTTGTTAACCCAAATCGACTTATGTTATCTCTGTCGAATTCGTGTGAGAAAAATTCGGTTAATAGTTTGTTTTGAAATGAATTCAGGGGATGATTTCGTGGACTGTAAATTGATTGTGTTCGCTCTGATTGGTGATAACGAACGACTAAACGAATTCCTACAGATCCTGTTATCAACCGATTAATTCCACGATGATTTCATTTGTGATAATTACATACCAGTTTTGATTTGATTCGCTAATAGAGTGGATTGTTTGTTTATGTTAAATATGGTGCGATCAATTTTGAAAATGATCCGGTTGATTCGGTTTGGATTCGAAATAATTTGTGGGTAGATGAAGCAATTTTTGTATTGATTTCAATTCATCCATGAATCTATTTCACTGCTGTCGGTTATTCAATACGATGTTGTTTACCCGAATTGGTCAAAACAGAGTGTATCTATCTCTGCCATCATTTGATTTAGTTTGTTCAATTTTCATACAAGTGTCGATTTGAATGAGGTTTTCAGCAATCAAATATCTTTTAATAGTTTGAATGTGTTTTCTAAGATTTGAATTAATTTTTAATACGATTCTGTGTTTGATTTAGACCAGCTACAGAATCGTAAGATTCTGTAGCTCGTCTATAGAATTAGATTTCTATCATTTTCATTAACAAAATATCCTCCTAACTTGTCCATTTTTTACTCCTTTCAGGTACATCCGAATTTCATTGGGCATGCTGTGGTAATCTAGGAGATTTTGTTTGATATATTTTTTATTTTAGGTTCCTAGTTTTAGAGATAAAAACTTGGGATATTTTCCCATATTTTCTGTAAACTGTTTTGATAACTTCCACAGGGATGTTTTACCCTGTGGAAAGTCTTTAAATACTTATTATTTTTTGTAATAAGGAGCATCCTCACTTGTGGGAGAACCAGGCTATGGATTTCTAATACAAACTGAGACGAGAGTTGATGTTACTGCTACAACTTTCGCTTTCAATATATCAATCTTTTGTTTCATGTTTTATGCATGTCAGTTTGCAGTTGATTATAGACTACTTTAGTTATCATAATCTATTGCAGGATGATATGATTTGATTAATGTGCTATCCATAATCTGATCTCTTTCATTATTTTTAAAAGTACATCAATTACTTTGTTTCAGTTAATGAATCACAGATTTCTCTTCTTCGTTAATTGAATCATTTTATACAGATCTTTGCATACAGATTTATCTAACTGTGAAGATTTATAAATCACTTGGTTGTTGTAATTTTTATGTCTTGTTTGTCCTGTAATCATATTTGAAGAGCACTGCAACTTTTTTTTACGAGAAGCTCCTGGATAATTTGGTGTGGGTTTTCTCCCTCCAATCACCTAAAAATAATCATTACACACAGGATGAACCTGGAGCATTTCTTCATGTCAGTTATTTAGTATTTAATAGTTAGTTTGTTAGTATAATTTAAGTAGTTGAATTAGATAAATATATTAGTTTAGATTTGTAGTTAGAGTTAGTATTTTAGTTTTTTAGTTTAGTTAGTTTTAGTTTTATTTCTTGTTCATAAAATTATAAAATCAACAAAAAATATCTCTCTCTGTCTTTGGGCAGAATACAAATGAGATTTTCATATTTTCATTCAAATCTGTAAATTGTAAATATTGTATATTTTGTGAATAAGATTTATTTCTGTTAGTATTTAGATATTTAATTTCTTAGAGCTAGCATAGTATTATATAGTAGATTGTATATAGAATAGTTAGATTTGTTTTAGTTTGTTTTAATAGTTGTTTTTAGTTAGATTAGTTAATTTAGAGTAGTTTTCTTTTTTTTTGTTTTCTTAGGACTTAGATCGGATAACGGAGCCGCTAAACCCATCATGGTGGTTCATCCCAAACGACTTGGGTTATTAGACAACCCTGGACTGGTTCCACTCTCCCAGTTGACGGACGATCAATTTTGCCCATCAACAAATGGTGCTGGAAGGAGGGCCTGAATTTAATTAATGGCACGAGGTGGTCGCAAGACTCCTCCACCACCTAATCACTCATCTATAGTGACTAGAAGCCATTCAAACAGTAATATTCCCCCTCAAACAACAATCACTTCAACCGACGATCCACAGATCACAGTTGAGCCAACAACCCCTAATCCTACAAGTGGTGACATACAAGAGATTGTCCGTCAATCTCTTATAAAAACACATAGTACCTTAGCCCATTTGAGGAAACCAAATCGACCGTGGGGCCAACCTTTGGACTTCTCTGATATCAGAGAAAAATTAGAAGGCACTAATCTCACTGTGAATCCTTCAGATCCAACCCTAAATCCTGTTGCAGGAGGATCTGGAATACCTCCTTCACCACCTCCATCATCTCCTTCCTCTTATGGAGGAGATTCCTCTGACGAAGGAAATTCCCCTTCTCGGCCTTTCACACCCATTACCCCAATGGAAAATTAGAACAACCCTGCTAGACCTTGGCTTGACCAGGATGCCATAGTTGTACCTGGAGCTCATCATCCTCTACCTAAACACCCGGAGAAATGGCTTCCCAAGTTTGATCTTGACTCAAAACAGATCGCTGAAGATCACATTAAAAAGTTTATGTTAGCCATAAGACTCCACAATGTCGAACATGAAGACGTTGTCTATAGGTTGTTCCCCTATACTTTCAAGGGAAATGCATCCACATGGTACTTTTCCCAACAACCCCATACCATCATGTCTTGGGAAAAGTTCGAGTCATGCTTTTTGGAAAAGTTCGGAGACAGTAAGCCTCTGGAAGTCCTAGTCATGGACCTTTCTAGCTTAAGAATGAACCCAAAAGAAAAATTTAAAGACTTTAATCAAAGATTCTTAACACTTAAAAACTGAATTCCTCCTGATTCCATGCCTGCCGAGAATCTTATAATAGCATACTACACTAAAGCTTTGCATCAAAGTATAGCTATTTGGGTTAAACGATCTAAGAAAGCCACATTGTTAGAAGCCTTCGAGGAGGCGAGCCAGATTGAAAAAGACATACTTAGTATTAAAGACTCTACTAGCAACGAAACAGAGACTAGTTTTTCTTCCAAAAAGAAAATTGAAATCCTCCCCAAACCCACCCAAAGTAAAACACAACCTGAAAGTTCTGATCTAGAAAGCTTAACTAAAGTTGTACAAAAAATGTCAAATCAAGTTATAGACTTAAAAAGGACAACCGAAGAAGCTTCCTCGAGCAAAGGACCTTACAAGCCCCCGTTCTAGAAGCCTTTTCCCACCAACCGACCTAATCCAACCACCGAAGGCCTTAATCTAGAAAGTCTGCAATGCACCCTTCAAACAATTCTAGAAGCCCAAGATAACTTGATGCCTTCTGAGATTCTAGAGGAGGTAGTTGAACAAGAAACATTCAAGAAGAGGAGTCTTCTCCAAACATTTTTGGACACTTCTCGGATAGCATTTTCCAATATAATCGAGACAATACATCCCTATAATACCAGAAGTAAGACAACAAATAAACCTTCTCCTGAAAACACTATAACTTTGCCTCCAAAGCAGTCTAAATCAGCAAAGACTAAATAGAGTAATGTGAACCCCAACTTAGATTACGATGTAGTTGAAGATCTTAAAAAGTTGAGGGCTAACATTTATGTTTACGAGTTATTGAAATTTCCATTTCTGCTACAAAAAATGTTACAGAATATCTCAGAGAATGGTAAAAATGGTTATTCAAGCAGTAACAAGGTTGTGCAGAACAAAGTTCCCCAGAAGACTTCCACTAAAAAATACCCTGATCCTCAAGATAAAGGAAGCCTTCCTGTAAGTAATGTAAATAATGTAAATAATGTAGATAAAGTAGCTTTAGAAACTGCGAGTAAAAATCCACAAGCTACCACTCTTAGTACTCGCAAAAATGTTCCTCCTTTTTTGTTAACTTTCGAAATCTTTAATAGAAACGTGCACAATTGTATGGTAGACTCAGGAGAACCATCCAATGTGATGCCATGGTCTGTATGCCAGAGGATTAACGCTGAAGTTGAACCCTCCACCTTAAAAATCATACAACTTGATCGGACAAATGTTAAAGTTATAGGCGAACTAAAGAATGTTCTTATTAGATTATCGTCTAACCCCAAGGTTCATCAAGTCATTGATATTATTGTTGTGAATATTCCAGAAGTGTATGGTCTGTTTTTAAGCAGGGACTGGTCGGAACAACTACACGGCTATTTCGCGACAGATTGGTCTCACCTATGGATTCCAGAGAATGGAAAGCCTAATAATATCAAGGTAAATCGTGAACGATAACTTAAGTTCACAGTCACAGATTTGAACGATCCCAATGAACCATTTACACCTTCTACTGATTCACCCGAAGTACAAGGGATGGACACCTTTTTTGGCAATTTCATGGCTGAGGCTTCAGCTATCATCAATCCAGAACAACAGTCCGAGATTGTAGCATATGTGCAGCCAACAGCTTCTACGCAACGGTCTCATGTACCCGATGGAAGTCAAATTTGGTCTCTTTATTTTGACGGGTCAAAGTCCAAAGAAAGAGCTGGAGCAGGCTGCGTTATTATCAATCTAGTAGGTAAGAAAACATTGATTGCATGTAGGTTAGAATTTGAATGTACTAACACACTGCAGAATATGAGGCTTTACTGCAAGGTCTCAGAAAATCTTTAGATATGAACATTCAAAATTTTACCATCTTTGGCGACTCCGAAATAGTGGTTAGACAGGTAAGAGATTCTATCCATTGTCTGTCTCCGCATCTCAAAATCTACCAATCCAAGGTATGGAATTTAATGAATAAATTTGCTTCTTTCAATATAAATTATGTTCCTAGATTGAATAACTTTGAAGCAGATCTATTAGCTAATGTAGCCTCTAAAGTTCTTCCTACAGAAGGCTTGTCCCCAGACGCATTCTCTGTCGAGCTATTGTTCAGGCCATCAGTTCTCGACAACATCATGAACTAGAGAGTCTTTGACAACGATCAATAGATCATTAACTTTCTGCACATGGAAGAAAAGTTTCAAGGCACGGTGATAGACGAACACACGCACGATGACAATTTGCGCGATTTCATGGTAATACCAGATCCGAGAACTCCTGAATCTTCATCGGACATGGTAAACTCAATCCCTAAATCTGTAGTTATATTAGAGAAATTTTATGATCTTCAAGATAAATTTAAAAAGACGGTCAACTGTAAAACCAATAGTTCCTCGTTATCTTATGAAAAAGTAAACTTAGGAACTAAGGACAATCCGTAGTGCATTAATCTAGGGGTAGGATGTTCTGAACAAGAAAAAGTTTCATTTATTAAATTGTTCAAAGAATTTAAAGATGTATTTGCATGGATGTATGATGAACTTAAAAATTTTGACCCTAACATCATACAGCATGTCATTCCTATGAAGCCCAAGACCTTACCCTTTCAACAAAAACTGAGGAAAATGCACCCTAAGCTCGAACTGACCGTTCAAAAAGAATTGAATAAACTCCTAAATTCTAAGATAATATTTCCTGTTAGGCACACTCAATGGGTTTCTAACCTTGTCCCAGTCCGAAAGAAAAGTGGGGAAATCCGACTCTGTGTCGATTTCCGAAACCTTAACAGAGAATCTGATAAAGACAACTATCCTGTCCCACCCATGGAACAAATCCTTCAACAAGTATCTGGTTCTGAGAGGATATCCTTACTGGATGGTTTCTTAGGGTACAACCAAGTCCTGATGTCTCCACTAGACCAACTTAAAACTACCTTCCGTACCCCGTGGGGCACTTATGCTTATCGAAAAATTCCCTTTGGATTGATTAATGCCGGTGCCACTTTTCAGAGAGAAATGGACATTACTTTCCGAGGCTTAATCAATCAGTCCATCGTAGTTTACTTAGATGATGTGATTGTATTCTCTAAAAACAAAACCGATCATCTAGCTCACTTACAAGCCATTCTACTGCGATGTCGTAAATATGGCATCTCCTTGAATCCTAAAAAGTCCATCCTTGCAGTAGAACAGGGTAAACTCTTAGGATTTAATGTGTCAAGCGAGGGGATGATTATCGACCTCGAAAGGACTCAAGTCATCGCAAAACTTCCCCCTCCTACGTCCAAAAAATCTATGTAGTCTTTCTTAGGCCAGATTAACTTTGTGAGAAGATTTGTCCCGAGCTTCTCCGAAATGGTCAGACCCTTGCAGAACCTAATTAAGAAAGACACCCAATATCACTGGGGACCTCTAGAAAATCAAGATTTTAATGCAATAAAGAAGGCCATAATAGATGCTCCATCTCTCATGAGCCTCGATTTTTCTCAAGACTTTACACTCTACACTTTTTCTTCTGACCATTCCTATGTCATCATCCTAACCCAAAAGAATGTCGAAAACAATGAAGTACCCATTGTCTTTATGAGCTCTACTTTCAAAGGCGCTGAACTTAATTACCCAGCGGTAGATCGGCAAGCCTACGTTGTTTTCAAAGCAGTCAAGCACTTCCGGTCCTATCTTTTGAAGTCAAGGACGAAAGTCATTATCCCTTACCTAGCCGTCAGGAACTTGTTAGTGCATAAGGAACTAGGTGAAAAGAGAGCTAACTAGGTCACCTCCTTGCAGGATTATGACTTAGAAATCACCCCACCTCAAATAGTGAGAGGCCAAGGGTTATGAAAGTTAGTTGCTGATTCAGCAGTAGGATAGCAAGTAGAAAACAATACGTCAAACCTAGGACAACACGATCAAAATATAATCTGTTGCGCACAAAACCCTATCAGTCTGTGGTATGACGATATAAGATTCTGTCTTGAAAATGGGTCAGCCCCCTGTCACCTGGATCCCTCTAAAATAAGAGCGTTGAGATTAAAGTCTGCCTCCTTTCATCTGGTTAATGGTATCCTGTTTCGTCAAAGTTTTGACGACGTACTGATGCGTTGTCTTGAAAAAGACGAAGCATAAAAAGTCTTGCTAGAACTGCATGTTGGAGAAGCTGGTGGTCATTTTGGTGATGACACCACTGCCCATAAGGTTTTAAGAGCCGGTTATTACTAGCCCACACTTTTTAGAGATGCCCATGCCTTGTGTTGTAAGTGTATTATTTTTCAGAAAGCATCAGGGCGGTTACAAAAACCAGCCTTTCCTTTGCAGCCCGTTTCAGTAGATTATCCTTTTTAGCAGTGGGGCCTTGATATCATAGGTCCAACCAACCCTCCATCCTCACAACAACACAATTTTATTGTGACAACCACAGACTATTTTACCCGATGGTCTGAAGCTGTTGCATTAAGAACTGTCAACACCAGTCAGGTAATTGCCTTTCTAAATTCGAATATTATCACTCGTTTTGGTATCCCTGACTGTTTAGTATTCGATAACACTTCTTACTTTTCCTCTCTTGAGATGAGCGAGTTCTCTTTGGAAAAAGGAATTAAATTGAAGTATTCTGCTAGTTATTACCCCTAGGGCAACGGATTGGCAGAATCAACAAACAAGAATTTGATTAAAATCATCAAGAGAACGGTGGTTGAAAATCACAAGAATTGGCACAATGCACTATTAAACGCATTGTGGGCTGATAGGGTAACGCCAAAAGATGCTATAGGAAACTCCCCCTTTTTTCTCGTTTATGGCAGAGAAACAATTCTGCCACCTCACATTCTTCTTCCTTCACTTCAGTTATCACAGAAAATTTAAGAAGAAGATTGTCCCCCTTTGGAAAACCAAATTAACGCTTTGATGAAGCTAGAAGAGGTAAGAGCCCAATCTAAATGTAAGTTAGATCAGCATCAACTATTGGTTAAAAGCTACGATTACCAAGAGCTAGTATCCTTGAAAAAAAGAGTTCCGCTAGGGTTTCATCATCTCACGCCGCAGAGGACTGAGACAACAATACAATGGCCCCGCAGGGGCTCCCACAAGGGCCTGGGGAGGCACCGACAGGCGTATCCTACAGCCAAGTCACTGCAAACGCGGATCCAACCATCAAATGGAGCAGGCCGACCTTTGAAACCCCGCAGGAAATGCGAGCGCAGCTGCTAGTCGAAGGCACATTCAAGGATAGGGACACGGACATAGACGCGGCAAAAGAAGACAAACCAGCAAATGCCTCGGCTCCTTGGATCCCCGGTAAGTGCATTCCGCAAGCCCCGAAAGCCCCAAAATATGTCATAAACTTGCCCTGCATTGAGGAACAGAAACAATACATGCAAGATCACGCCCTGATAGGGAAGTTTTTGGGGCTCTGGCCCTCGGAACCCGAACTAATCAAATGGAACCAGTATTGGTGGAGGCCAAAAGGGCATTATGATCTCCAACTGGGATCGAAGGGTTTCTTCACAATCATTCTCCACAACCTTGAAGACAGGAACCGAATCTTTGATGGAGGGCCTTATTTTTTTAACTCGGCAGGACTATTCCTGAGATTTTGGACAGAAAAGTTCAGCCCTGAAAAGGAAGACTTCACCCATGCGCCCGTCTGGATCAGGATGTACTCTCTTCCCCAGGAATTCTGGCTGGAGGAAGTTCTAGCGGGTATAGGCAATACCATCGGCATCTATGTCAAATCCTCTGAAGCCACTAAGCAGAGATGTTACACTTCTTACGCAAGAATATGTGTTTACCTCAACATTGCCAAGGCGCTCCCAGGATCCATATTGCTGGAATATCAGGATGAGGACTGGGCCCAAACTATTGACTATGAACATATTCCCTTCCGCTGCCGGAAATGCCATGAACATGGACATCTTTTCAGAGAATGCCCACTCAACAATGCGCACAAGGAGGGCAATCCGGAAACTGGAAAGGATAAGGAAGGATTCACACAACAGCTAGGGCGAAGAAGACAGGGAGGTAGGAGGAAACCAGCTCAGGTAACAAAAGATCCGTCCACCAGCAATAAATATGCCGTCCTACAGGATAGTCCCGAGGAATCCCCAAATCCAGTGCAGAGCATCTCAACCCACCCGCAAACAGAATCTCAAATCAAAAACCCAGAACCCGAACAATCCAATAAGGAGACTGCATCCACCCCAGCTGGTACAATGAGTGGCCCAACGGAGAATAGGGAGATAGAAGACGGCGATGAGGAAATGGAGGTTGAAGAACAGGATCTAGCAGGCATAGATCTGGAACACCT
>ML776820.1:448416-500223 GCA_009831015.1 Picea engelmannii
AAATTGACATAGGGTTAGACGAGATGCTGCGACAGGCCGCAGCGCGGCAGAAGGAAGAGGAGAACAGCGGCTCACCTGAACACACAGAACGACAGGAGCACAAGGAGCAAAGGGAGGATGATCAACCGACCAAGCCCGCGACAGAAACCTGGGTAGAAGACCTCAGCGCCGCGTGGCTAGGCATTTCGCCAGGTGTCTAGCAATCTGTTGTTATCCTAGGCTAGGTGGCTTGTTTTTTGATTATGCTTGTTTTATAATTCTGCAACAATCTCCGACTGATGACTCAAAAGCTGACTGGACTGGTTTCCCCTCTGTTGGGGCAGTCCAGTAACTACAGCTGGTTAATTTTTGTACTTTTGGAACCCTGGTTTAGCCATAGCAGGCACCATACTTAATATAACTTTCTTACTTACAAAAAAAAAAAAAAACTATTGGTTAAAAGCTGGTTCGATTCTAACTCTGCTTCTAATAGGAATTTTGAAGTAGGTGATCTCGTCTTAAAATGGGACAAACCGCATGAGGGAAAGGGAGAACACACTAAATTTCAAAACTTGTGGCTTGGACCATTTTTAATTGCTGAAAAGTTGGGTCCCAGTTCGTTCCAATTGCAGAATCTTGAGGGGCATCCTGACACCTGTCCGGTGAATGGCCAAGCCTTGAAAAGATACTTTGCTTGAAAACAACCCTTGTATGATATGTACATATTTTGATTTTGTTTTCTTTTTCGTTTGCTTTTGTTTTTTATTTTTCCTTTGAGTTTATCAATTTGTGTTTTTAGAAATACATATACTTGTATACTGAGCTTTTCAGACAAAGAAAACAGAAAATTCCTTCACTGAAATAACTGCTAAGAAAATTGCATAAACATCAATGGTATTTTTATGAAATTTATATCTGTGATGGCAAAAAGTCTGTTGTTTGAAAGAAGTTGATTGATTTCGATCTCTGAGTAAATCTTGTCATGATCATCTATTATCTTTTTACGATGTCCCTATTCCTTAAGGGAATGACTCAGAAGATGTCTCCCTGCCTTAGGAAGTTGTTTTTGTAAATGAAACATCTCTGGATCTTAATAAAGGACAGTTCTAAAAAAAAAAAAAATCTGATGAGGTCTAAAAAAATATGTTAAAATATCATGATTTTCAGCGTCACCCCGCTCAACTATATATCTTTGAAGAAAAATAAAACAAAATAAATTATTAATAGAGCTGTGGGAAGTGCTTGTAAACCCATCGGGATGCTGAACAGGTTTGCTGGCAGCGGGTAAATGCATGCATGACGCCAATACAACTTTGTTGGGGTACTGAACAGGCCTGCTGGTAGCGAAGCAATGTCGGGTATATGAAAATTTGCAAATAAGAAACCTCTTAATGTCCTTTATTCTGATCTAGAACTTTTTGGCAGGATACAGATGTTAGAGTGGGTTAAATGGAAACCCTGTCAGGGCTATGGACGCCTGTTGGAAGCAGTGGCTCTGTCAACAGTATTGGAGATTTTATCTTTAATATCGTGACTCCCTGGTCTTAAGACTATTATCTGTTTTCATCTTTTAAAACACTGCTGGAATAGTTGGTTAATGTTGATGTTTATACGATTTTCTGGTTGTTATTTTTGAGTTAGAATTATCTTTGATGTCCAAATCTAAATTTGTTTCTTTTGGCAGAGATAACTGCTTCTACCAGTGTGTCTCCATTGTTGGCAGCCAATTCACATTTTTCCACTGTCTTATAAGCTGCCTACACCAATGTTTTGCAAACCTAAATTTTTCGTCGCAATTTTGTAATAAACGACACTTTTATTTTGTGCTATTCGCACACTTACCTTCGTTTTTGTTTTCACGACTGTAAGCGTGAAAACTTGGTATTTCAAAGTCACATTTAAATCATTATTGAATTGTCGTTATCATTCTTCTCGATATGCCTATTGCGCTTACATTTTACTTATCATTATATAGTTGGCAAGACCTTTTGATCTGCACTCATTTGACATTCTTGGATTGATTGTGTGATTTTGTTTCATTGAGTTTGTGATACATTGGGGATTGTGTTTACATGTTATTTGATCAATCCACTTCTCACATTGGTTAAACTCTTGGTATGAATCGTTCTATATAACGCATGTCACATAGTAGAAACATTGGTATTGATTTCGATTTATGTGTTTGGTTTTAAAACTATGGCATAACGTTTGATTGCGCGCATGGTTTATCTACTTACCAAAGGTTTTGATTGATTGATTGAAGTGGCATAGTTGTAACACTTATGTGTTGTGATTTGAATAGTTGAAAGCATCAGTGTTTGTACCATTGGTAATGACTATTCTACATGGCCAGCAAATAACTCCACCACCTTCGCACGATGTCATTAATATTGCTCCTATCCCTGTTTCATCTCTGCTAGCTTCAGTAATCCTTCGAGAATTCTGCTCCTGTGTGTGTTGCGTTCAAACCCTAACTCATTCACATCGCTTACCATGAACGCTGTCTATGGAACCAGTGGTGTGAATTGAGCCGAATGGCATTCAAGCCTTGCTATTGTTCAATAATGCTCAGAGGATAGTGGTTGGCTCACCTTTGTACAACGGTTTGAGGGTTTTAATCTATTTGTTGCACAGTAGTTCACCCTGACTTTTGATGGGTGTAGGGCCAAAGTAGGCGACATTCAGCTTGACCTGAATAAGGAGTTCATTAGCTCTACCACAGGGTTAGCATCCATGCGCCAGCGATGGTTTAAAAACTCTAAAGTGGAAAAGGTTCCATGGCCACTACTGTTCATCTCACGAAAGGTTACATCCTGTGATAGAGGTATGTCGATTTCCATGCTTAAACCAAGATGGCATGATATTTTGATGGTGGTTAAATAATTCGTGACCTGTGAGGGTCAATATGGACTGGTTTTTCTTTATCACCTATGACTGTTAATGAATTTTATGGGTTATCCATTGAATATGCCTTTTTATTTCCAGCGAAGTATTTATAAAATGGCTAAGAGGTTTAAAAGAGAAAAGGCCGATAGTAGCTTGTTCCACCATGGCCTAATCAGACTCATCGTTGTTCATCACTTAAATCTCCACGGTGAAAGTTGGCAAGCTTTTATCACTCGTAATGGTTTTGCTGATACAGAGCCTGTCCAAATTGACAAGCCCATGGTTAGTGTGACTAAGGTCGGGCCACCCGTGCCTTTCCATGCCCTTCTACCCTCTCATAAACCCTTGGTCAACCTTGATATCGATCTACCCGAAATCACAATAGACAAGACAGAGGCTGTTAAAAATCATGTGAGCAAAAAGGTCAAGAGAAACCCTACTGTCTACGACAAAGGTAAAAAGAATGCTCAACTTATCTTGAGACTGGCTAGGAATAAACCTAAACCTAGTGCTGAGCAGAAGCCCATAGTCCTTAGTGAAGACTTGGACTCTGACATCGAACGCTTCCTAGCTAGTGAGTACCCTTACTCTCAAGGTTTGTGCTCCGAGCCACCCTATGATTTCGTTTCTAATTTTCCCCCGTGCCTAAGGAACAATCCCAGTTACCCAGAGATCAAACTACCTAATGAAACCCTTGGTGATTCCCCCAAACCCTCGACTGTCGGGAAGTCATCATGCAACCAGTGTGATGTGTGGTTGGAACGATACTATACATACGTTCCCTTACTTCAATCGAAAATCAAACCGTTGGAAAACCAAGTTATAGTGTTGACTAGTGAAAGGGACAAGTTTCGAGCTAATGATAAGAAGCAGAAAAACACTGGTTCCATTGTTTTTAGGAATGTTGAATCGGCTACAGTCGTCGTCAATTCCAAAATGTTATGACCAAGTTGTCTTCTCATCATCCAGGTATGAATTTTGATATCATTTTCTTTTTATCAATTGCTTGTATTAATATAGTGAATTGGTTTCTGAGTTTTGATAAGTCTGTTTAATATTCAAAATGACTTTGACACGGTTTGATTATCAAACTGGTTATAAAATCGAATATGGTTATGATTTTGTTATACGATTTGATCGTGCCTAGTTTATCAATTGATTGGTTTTCGCTGGGTTTGATTCGTTTGTCTGTTGGTTTGAGTTAACGAAATCAATGGTGTTTTCTTTCGATTGGATTTCATTTGTATCCAACCTGAACAGGAGGTTTTTATGCTAAAGTTAGAACACGGTTTTGTTTTGATTTAATATGATGTTGCTATCATTGGATATTAACGGCTCTGATTACATACTTGTGATTTGATTGTTAAAACGATTTCATAGAAATTGAATTGGCTTGATAAATACAATGTAGCCTGTTAAATTGGAAAAAACGACTCTGTTTTGTCAACATTTTTGTTTGGATTTAAGTTATATCTGACCTGTGCGAAATATCTCTGCGCCCAAATCATGGAACTGTTTTGATTCACAACGACTATGTCAAAATTAAACTATTCGATTCACTCTTGTTTGGATTGGATTTCTTTTATGAGTTGGATTCGTATCGAAAATAGACTTGATGCTGCTCTATTGATTTTAATTTTCAAAACGAGTTTGTTAACCCAAATCGACTTATATTATCTCTGTCGAATTCGTGTGAGAAAATTTCGGTTAATAGTTTGTTTTGAAATGAATTCAAGTGATGATTTCGTGGACTATAAATTGATTGTGTTCACCCCGATTGGTGATAACAAACGACTAAACGAAGTCCTACAGATTCTGTTATCAACCGATTAATTCCACGATGATTTCATTTGTGATAATTACATACCAGTTTTGATTTGATTCGCTAATAGAGTGGGTTGTTTGTTTATGTTAAATATGGTGCGATCAATTTTGAAAATGATCTGGTTGATTCGGTTTGGATTCAAAGTAATTTGTGGGTAGACGAAGCAATTTTTGTATTGATTTCAATTCATCCATGAATCTATTTCACTGCTGTCAGTTATTCAATACGATGTTGTTTATCCGAATTGGTCAAAACAGAGTGTATCTATCTCTGTCATCATTTGATTTAGTTTGTTCAATTTGCATACAAGTGTCGATTTGAATGAGGCTTCTAGCAATCAAATATCTTTTAATAGTTTGAATGTGTTTTCTAAGATTTGAATTAATTTTTAATACGATTCTGTGTTTGATTTAGACCAGCTACAAAATCGCAAGATTCTGTAGCTGGTCTATAGAATTAGATTTTTATCATTTTCATTAACAAAATATCCTCCTAACTTGTCCATTTTTTACTCCTTTCAGGTACATCCGAATTGCATTGGGCATGCTGTGGCAATCTAGGATATATTTATTTGATATAGTTTTTATTTTAGGTTTCTAGTTTTAGAGATAAAAACTTGGGATATTTTCCGAGATTTTCTGTAAACTATTTTTATAACTTCCACATGGATGTTTTGCCCTGTGGAAAGTCTTTAAATACTTATTATTTTTTGTAATAAGGAGCATCCTCACTTGTGGGAAAACCAGGCTATGGATTTCTAATACAAACTAAGACGAGAGTTGATGTTACTGCTACAACTTTCGCTTTCAATATATCAATCTTTTGTTTCATGTTTTATGCATGTCAGTTTGCAGTTGATTATAGACTACTTTAGCTATCATAATCTATTGCAGGATGATATGATTTGATTAATGTGCTATCCATAATCTGATCTCTTTAATTATTTTTAAAAGTACAACAATTACTTTGTTTCAGTTAATGAATCATAGATTTCTCTTCTTCGTTAATTGAATCATTTTATATAGATCTTTGCATACAGATTTATCTAACTGTGAATATTTATAAATCACTTGGTTGCTGTAATTTTTATGTCTTGTTTGTCCTGTAATCATATTTGAAGAGCATTGCATCTTTTGTTTACAAGAAGCTCCTGGATAATTCGGTGCGGGTTTTCTCCCTCTGATCAGCTAAAAAAAATCATTACACACAGGACGAACCTGGAGAGTTTTTTCAAGTCAGTTATTTAGTATTTAATAGTTAGTTTGTTAGTATAATTTAAGTAGTTGAGTTAGATAAATATATTAGTTTAGATTTGTAGTTAGAGTTAGTATATTTGTTGTTTATTTTAGTTAGTTTTAGTTTTATTTCTTGTTCATAAAATTATAAAATCAACAAAAAATATCTCTCTCTGTCTTTGGGCAGAATACAAATGAGTTTTTCAGATTTTCATTCAAATCTGTAAATTGTAAATATTGTATATTTTGTGAATAAGATTTATTTCTGTTAGTAGTTAGATATTTAATTTCTTAGAGTTAGCATAGTATTAGATAGTAGATTGTATATAGAATAGTTAGATTTGTGTTAGTTTGTTTTAATAGTTATTTTTAGTTAGATTAGTTAATTTAGAGTAGTTTTCTTTTTTTTTGTTTTCTTAGGACTTAGATCGGCTAATGGAGCCGCTAAACCCGTCAGGGTGGTTCATCCCAAACGTCTTGGGTTATTAGACAACC
The DNA here is from genome assembly GCA_009831015.1 of Picea engelmannii. Classification (NCBI taxonomy): domain Eukaryota; kingdom Viridiplantae; phylum Streptophyta; class Pinopsida; order Pinales; family Pinaceae; genus Picea; species Picea engelmannii. The sequence continues at coordinate 454,837 of ML776820.1, forward strand.
CCAGACTAGTTCCACTCTCCCAGTCGACGGACGGTCAATTTCACCCGTCAACAAAAATCCAGTATGATGAACCCAATACATTGGAAGAGACCATAAAGCAAGATAAATGCCTATATGATCAGCAGAAAGCAAGGCCATATTTCCAAAAGTCTTGGGAAGACAAAAATAAATTCAATATGGATCAAAGGAAGAAGGGATCTAAGCCACCATTCTTCATAAATAATCCACAGGGACAAAAAAAGCCTAAAGAACCCAGAACAATTGACACAGGGAGTCAAAGGCCAAGGCAACCACCTATTCAATGTCGGGGTTGTAAAGGAGATCATATGTTCAAACATTGTCCTCACAAAGGTGAAAAAGGTAGGGTTGTTCACAATGTACAACAAGCCGAAACATTGGAGGCCATGGGTAGAAATGTGCCAAGGATCTATGCATCCCCGGACAACAAGAAAGCAGAGTATCAATCCCACATGATTGAAGTGGAAGGTATGATCAACAACCAAACCATTGCTATTTTAATTGATTCAGGAGCTATTCATAGTTACATAGATCCTAATATGGTATAAAGTTTGCATTTTCCAAGAAGAAAGCATGTGAAATCTTGGTTGGTGCAGCTAGCTACAGGATCCAGAAGAAAAGTTAATGAGATGGTTAAGTCATGCCTCATGGACATGAATGGACTGAACACCAAGGCAGATTTGAACATCTTGTCTTTAGGTTTCTATGACTGTCTAATTGGGATGGATTGGTTGGACCAACATAATCCTCTCTTAGACTGTCACAACAAAGAATTTACTTGCTTGGATGAGGAAGGGAAACTAAGGAAAGTGCAGGGAATTCCCAGAGAAATAACCATTAGAGGAATTTTAGCATTGCAGCTAAAGAAATGTTATAGAAAAGGGTGTCAAATATTTGTAGCTCATATAGAAGAGACACCTAAATATACAGTGCCAAATTTGGAAGATTATGCAGTACTGGAAGAATTTGAAGATGTGTTCAAGGAAGTACCAGGACTACCCCCAAAGAGAGACATTGATTTCTCTATAAATCTAATGCTTGGAGTAGCTCCAGTGTCAAAGACTCCTTATAGAATGAGTACACCAGAATTCAAGTAGTTGCAAATGCAACTGAAGAACTTCTGAAGAAGGGTTATATACACCCAAGTGTGTCACCTTGGGGTTCCCCATTATTTTTTTTGAAAATGAAATATGGAACATTAAGATTGTGCATTGACTTCAGACAGTTGAATGAAGTGACTGTTAAGAACAAGTATCCTCTGCCAAGGATTGATGATCTCTTTGATCAATTAAAGGATGTAAAGATATTTTCAAAGATAGATCTCAGATCAGGATACCATTAGGTAAGGATTAAAGAGGAATATATCAACAAGACCACCCTCAGGACAAGGTATGGTCATTATGAGTTCATAGTGGTGCCATTTGGGTTGTCAAATGCACCAGATGTTTTCATGTGCTTAATGAATGGTGTTTTTCGAGAATATCTGGACAGGTTTTTCATTGTCTTTTTGGATGATATTATTATATATTATAAGTCAAAGGAAGAGAATGAACATCATTTCAGGATGGTGTTGCAAGTATTAAGGGAGAATCAGTTATATGCAAAATTGAGAAAGTGCTCATTTTATCATAAACAAATTCATTATTTGGGCCATATCATTTCAAAGGATGGATAATAGTGGATCTTGAGAAGATAGAAGCCATTAAAGAATGGTCAGCACCAAAGAATGTGACAGAGGTAAGATCATCCATGGGTCTTGTAGGCTACTATAGAAGATTTATTGAAGGATTCTCAAATATTTCACACCCAATCACTTCCTTGCAAAGAAAGGGTGTGAAGTTTCAGTGGACATTGGTTTGCAATTTTTTTTTCCAACATGTGAAACAATTATTGACAAGTTCTCCAATATTAAGGATTGCAGACCCAAATCAAGACTTCATTGTATGCACATATGCATGTAATGAAGGACTTGGTGGATTCCTCAGTCAAAATGGGTTTGTTATATGTTATGAATCAAGGAAGTTGAAGGAGCATGAAAGAAACTATTCCACTCATGATTTGGAGTTGGCAACCATAGTGCATGCCTTGAGGAAATGGAGACACTACCTCATGGAGAAGAGGTTTGAGCTAAGAACAGACCACAATGGTCTGAAATATTTATTTGATCAGCCAAATCTAAATGCTAGGCAAATCATATGGTTAGAATTTCTAAGAGAATATGACTTTGATATAAATCATATCAAGGGGAAAGAGAATAAAGTGGCCGATGCACTCAGCAGGAGGGTGCATGAACTACATGCTACAACCATTAGCATGTGTCAAACTGATATTAAAATAAAAATTTTGGAGGCTGCAAATGCAGATCTGCAATATAGAGAATTGGTAGCAAAGCTACAGTAGGGTAATATGCCACAAAAGGTGGATAATTATAATTTGGGAATAGATGGTGTTATCTCCTAAAATAGCACTGTCAAGTTTTTGATTTTTAGGTGATAGGAACATGTCAAAATATTTATTTCTAAATTTTTTAGGTGCTTTAGAGGGTCTATTTTTCAAATATAAACTTGGAAAAATCATCATTTTTGGTCTTGGCTTTCAAAATCTAAAATCTCAGGTTTCGGTGGTTAAGAGGGTCTATGAAATGACTCGTTAACCACTGAAAGTTGAGATTTTCAGTGGTTAAGAAGCAAAATAAAAGGGGTCCTTAACCACCGAAAGTGTTTTCATGCCCAAATAAAAAACCTCGTTCTTTCGCCCGAGCCAGATGTCAGGCAAGCGTGATTATGATTCCTAACCGCCGAAAGTCATGTCAAATAGCGAGTTTTCATGTCATTATTGCAGAATTGTAGATGAATAGATGCCAAAACGTCCTCCAAGCGTTCAACTATCAGTTGTCATCAATTTTTGGTGTGGCACAGAATCTCATGAAGGAGTTTATCATAACAGAAATGAGATTGCATATGGATTATCAGGACTGCCATTCACAAAATTCTATGACATCATTGCTGAGTTTAAACACTGTTTAATTGTCATTGAATTGTCCATTGAGTTCGGGTGTTGTTCATCATTTCAAATAGTCCCGTGATTTCCTTATTTGGGCATGCTCTCAAAGCTTTAGATCCCGTTTAAAGAGGCTAACTGATGGTCGAAGATCCAGTTCAATAACTAATTCAACATCCAGGTATCAAAGCCAGTTAAAAGGTAGCTTTAGTCTATGATTCGATTCTCTGTGATTATTATCTGAAACATTCTCGGCTCAATTCTAGCTCATTGTTTGTTTGAGTCGAATCTTGTTTAGATTATGAATATCTATCTGCTGAGTTCTACCTATAGTTACTGTGCATTAAAGATCTGGTTCCTATTTAAAATCTGAGTTCTATCCTTTGTCTTGATTTTACCCTTAGTTATACACCTGGTTATTGATTTAAATCGTACACTAAATCTCTGATTCAATTTTGTTGCCTAAAAACACTCTCTGCTTGCTGAGTCATATCCTCTGTCTGTCGAATTAGATTCTTTGACCTTCGACTCATACCCTTTGATTGCATGAGTGATTGAAGTCCTGTTCATGTTTGCATGCACATCTCTTAAATTGAAGGACACGTCGGCCTTGTCATAATGTCAAAATCTGGACCAGCCCTAAGGGATGAACTTGATGGGGTTTGGTACCTTGAGGCTCACCCTGAGGTGGCCGAATTCTTCAAGAAAGTTAGTGTTTATGCTTACTGTGAAAAAATGACAGACTTCCAGCAGCAATTTTGCAAATCATTTGCCATTTCATACGATGGGAGGACTGCTACAATAGGAAAATATGAATTCATGGTGGATGAAGCTGCAATTGCCGAATACACAGGTTTACCTAGGTCAGGATATTGTTGGTTCAAGTTTACCATACCTTCAAACATTGAATTTAGGTCATACCTGTTGCCTGTACACAAAGATTTGATCTGGAAAAAGGATATTCCAATGTCTTACTTGGAACCAAAGTGGAATTCCTTGTTGAAAGCAATATTTGTTTACATAACATGCGAAGGGAGATATAACAAAGTGATGTTTTATCACTTCAAGCTTCTAAACCATTTCACAGGCCGAGCACCTATAAATCTTCCTTTTTATCTGCATAAGGCTCTCACCAAAATGGAAAGACAGGTTAAGGCTAAGCCCACTAAGGTGGCAAGTAGGTTGTCCCATCAAGGACTCATCACTCTTATTATTAAGGAGTCTCTGAAGAAGAAGCAGGTTGCATGGAATTACTTTCTCTTCTGGAATGAATTCTAGACTGACAAACCACAAGAGGACAAGGGAATGAAGACTGCCATAAGCAAGGCTATTACTCCCAAGAGTAGTCAAAGGAAACGAAGGGCTATTTCACCCTTGAAACAACAAGCATAATCTTCCTTGGCCAAGAAGAAGAGAACAAAGAGAAAATTATAGTTTGAGGAAGGAGAGAAGGATAAAGGTTTGGCCATGGAGGATAATCCTTTAAACCTCCCATATTCAGATTCTGAACATGAACCATAGCATAATGAGGCACAAGGAGAGGAGAAAACTGATATAGCTACTGATGAATACCCAAACCTACCTACTCCTACTCCTCCAGAGGAACAAAATCAATCATCAGTAGGAGCTTCTTCAAGAAAACCCAAAGCTTCCAGGACTCAGAAAGTGAGGAAACTTCTGCAACAAATCTACGAAATGGAAGTTTTAATAAGGGTTATTAAAAATACAAATACAGGTCTGAAAGAAAGAAATGAAGAACTTCATAAGATTAATAAAACTGTCAAGGAAAAACATGACAAGATCAAAGACATGAACAAGGTATTGATAAGGGAGAACATGAAGCTGTACAGGCAGCTAAGACTTCTGAGATTAAAAATAAAAGAATCCCAACCTCCAGCTCAGGAGAATACAAAGTTGGAAACCCTAGCCCAATTTTCCACCTCCATAGAAGAAGAAATACAGGTTGGTATTCATCAAGAGAATGTCACAAGCCCTGTCAGGGAGAAGGGAACTTCATCCAAGAAGCCTTGAAACCATATGCAACCATACAGGTAATCAAAAATTTTGAATTTTTTATTTTTGAAAAAATTCTTCTTTTCAGTGGTTTAGGCAAGACTGAGCGTGCTCATTAACCTCCAAAACACAGTTCTTTCGGTGGATAAGAAGATTAAAATTTCATACAGTTAACCACCGAAAGCCTGTATGACCAGATTCATCGAAATTTTGCTCAGATTGGAAATTTTTGAGTTGGAATGGAATGAAACCTCTTTGACTAAGTAGGTAATGAATTACCAAAGTCAAATCTAAAGGCTAGTTTTGAGGGATAAGGTCAAAAAGAGTTTTTTCAACTACATTTGGCATCTTTTTCAAAGGCAGAATATCAGGGGTTTGAAGACACATCATCCAACTCGAATTTCATCTTCAGGAGATAAAAACAAAGAGCCTTGGAAGGCTAGGCTACACATCATCAACTTTTCAACCACATTTTGAATTTTATCAGATAGGGATTGACCTCATTTTGAGGATCTACTCCTAGTTTCTTGTAAATACAGTTTGCTTTTTGTTTTTAGAAAATCAGATCCATTGTTTTAGGATCTGATAACTGTGATGTAAAGCTATAAAGCTACAGAATTAAGATAGATGAGAGGGGTCAATTTGGGATACTTTTTGGCTATGTACTTTGACTCTTTTATTTTATATGAATCAAAGTCCTCTTTTGTTACTAATGTCAGTATTGTTCATATGTTCACCACTCTGTAATTTGATTCAGTTCAGCTTAGCTATTGAGAACTATCATCTTCTTGTGTATCTCATGAATGTGAATTAAATGATTCTCTGTTATCTTGTATGACCCTACATGTTTGTGTACCTGGTTATCTTGAATAGTATTCTTCACACCTTATTTCATTACAGTAACTGATATTTGGTCTCTAAAAGCACTGGTTTATTTAGATGCATAATAAGTGGTCCTTTTATAAAGCCTTCTCAGTTATCCCATTGTTCCAAACACTTTGATTATTCATAATTTCTTAAGTTACCAAGCATCCTTAGTCTACAACCCTAAGGAGTTTCTTGGAGTGATAACAGATGGAATAATGTTGCACAAGAACATAATTTTTGTTCTAAATGTCCAGGACTTGAAACGTATGATTTTGGCATGAAATGCATAATGTCCCTTATTTAGGGAACCCTGGATATCAGAAAACCGTGGTGGCGGTCCAAAGCCATTAATTTTTGTGAGGTATGAAGAGAGAAATCGTTGAATACATGGCTAGATGTATGGAATGCCAAAAAGTTAAAGTTGAGCATAGGCACCCATCAGGGTTGCTGCAACCTTTGCCCATTCCTGAATGGAAGTGGGAAGTGGTGACAATGGATTTTATTATGAGATTGTCGAAAACAAGAAATCTGCATGATTCGATCATGGTGGTGGTGGACAAGCTTAGAAAATATGGCCATTTTATTCCATTGAAAACTACTCACAAGGAAGCAGATGTTGTTGATATTTTCATGAGGGAAGTAGCATGATTGCACGGAATTCCTAAAACAATTGTGTTCGATAGAGTCCCAAAATTCACCTTGAATTTCTGGAAAGGATTTTTCAAAGGATTTATAATGAATCTTTAGTACAACTTATCATCCTGAGTTTGTTGGACAGATAGAGAGGGTGAACAAAGTGATAGAAGACATAATGAGAATGTATGTGATGGACAAACCATCAAAATGGGAGGACTATCTACACTTGGTAGAATTTGCTTACAACAATGGGTATCAGGAAACATTGAAGATGAGCCCATTTGAATCACTTTACGGAAGAAAGTGAAATACTCCAGTGAGCTAGGATAATCCAGCTGATAGGATAGTAGTTGGGCCACAGTTTCTCAAGGAGATGGAGGACCAAATGATAAAAATTAAGCAAAATTTTAAATTTTCCCAAGACAGGTAGAAAAATTATGCCGATAAGAACAGAACCCACAGAGAGTTCAAAGTGGATGATCGTGTTTTCCTGAAGGTGAAAACTAACAGGAGTTCCCTGAAGCTGGGAAGTTGCGCCAAGTTGGTAGCCAGATTTTGTGGGCCATTTGAAATCCTAGAGAGGATTGGTCCAGTTGCTTATACGATTTCATTGCCTGCATTTATGTCTGTTCATAATGTATTCCATGTATCATTACTAAAGAAATATATACGTGATGCTAATCATGTTATTGATTGGAATGTGATTCAGGTGGAGCAAGAAGGCACTTTTCAAGTGCATCTGGTGTGCATTTTGGATCGGAAAATCAAGAATCTCTGAAATCGATCCATAGGGCTTGTAAATGTCCAATGGACCTGGTATGGTCCTGAGGACACTGCTTGGGAGCATGAGGATGCAATGCAGACATAATACCCCCATGTTTCTAAGGATTTTTGAAAATTTTGTTGTATATGGGTATATGATGCACTGAGGACAGTGCATAAATAAGGGGAGGGGATTGTAATATCCCTTGGTTGAACCCAATTGTAAATGTAATGTAAGTGTACTTAAGTTGGTGAGATTTTTTGACATCATTTTGTAATGCACCTTTGATGGCATAGCGTGCACATGTACTGCACAGTAAAATGATGTAGTGTGCACATTCTGGGATACCATGCCTAGTAACTAAAGTGTGCATAGTATGGAGGTCAGGGAGCCTTATGTATATGATATATGTTATAGGATGGTGAGCTAGTTATTATAAGATGGGATGCTTATGTTTTGGAATTAGTCCAGACCGCCTAGATGTTAAGGGCCAATGCGCCTATTTTGTATGTGTCTCATGATTAATATAAAAATACATCGTTGCATGCATACTGACCACGATAAAAGATATGGGGGACTAAACTTCACCAGTTAGGGAAAGGGAGGGCCAAAATTTAAGGAAAGGGATAAGCTAGAGAGCTTAAGCCAAAAAGGAATATTATATTAATATTTCTTAAAACATAAAGTATGGATAATTATTTTATCCTAAGTTCTAAAGTGGGGACAAGTGGACCAAAGTAGCTTCCAACATGACAAGTGTCAAGTTGGGTACATGCATACATATCATGGGGACTTATCTCATTTGGACACCTTCACCATCATTCTTACAATCATCTCTTCGATGATTCATTTCGTCATTAAGTCATCTAGTCAATGATTCCATGACCATTTCACTCACGTAGTCAGTTATCCTTCAAACATTTATTTCAGTATATCTGAGCCTTCCATAACCATTTTCCTGTTGGTGTAACTAGTTAGCTTGGGAGAAAGATTGAAGAAGCAGGTTGCCAGGACCGTAAGAAATTGAAGAGGTGGGTTGTCAGGCCCGTGAGAAATTATTTGACCGAGAAAATTGCTGGGAATTGTTTTCCTAAAGGTGCTAAACTGCAGGTACAATGCTCTGAGACTTCCTATCCATCCTGTTGTTGAATCCCTAAAAGGGACGTGGGGCATTCGAAGGACTGTTTAGTAGAGAAGGGGCACATTTCCTTGGGTGTGATAGGCATGTGGGGAATGAGAGGTTGTAGGCTGTTAGTTGAGTTAGCACCTGAGATAGAGTCTTTCCTGTTGTCTATGAGCCTTTATCTTGGTTAGGAATCCCTTTACCCAAGTGGAGTTTAGTCCCAGCTTGGGGGTGACTCATTGTTGAGAGTGATGAACAGTGTAGTCTAAGGCTGGGAGGTTTGTGGATGGTCTGCATGAAGTTGGTGACAATGTTTCCAAGATAAGTACCAGTCATATGATAAATTTACATGTTTCATTGTTATTTACGTGCTTATATCATGTTTTATCATATGTGCGATTATAACTATTTGTATGTTTATGGGTATTTCCCTGTATATGTTGCATGTCTGTGTTTACTATTATTTTAGTATGAAATTGTATATTTACAGAATGTAATTGTTTATTTACGTTTATATGTAAATCTTTCGCAAGAGTGTTGTATGTATATGTTATAATTGCATGCAGTTTGAAGAGAAAATTTATGTGGCATAGCTTAGTTGAATACTGGGTATGTTACAGTATGTTCCACAGTGAGAGAATGAAAGTGTCCCCTCATGTAGCATGGCCTGACCATGGGTTCCTAGGGACATTACATAAACAAAGGATATCTATGCCGAATTTCAGAGGGAAGGTGAAATAAAGAAGGCCGAAATTCAAAGGAGGAAAAATTCTTTTCAAGATGCTTTCTAAGGTGTGTTATTTACCAGTCATCTCACCATTTTGGCAATAACATTTTTTCTAGACTGATTCGGATCGTGAAATTGGGAGTGTGTTTATAAAACATATCCAAGTAGTTGTGGTACAAATTTAAGCTTCTGGGTTGTTGTAGTTTTGGAGTTACACTCCGTGGAAAATAAGTTTGTGGCTAGTCCTGAAAGTAGTCTAAAACAGGTGTTTTGGGTAAAAATGTCATAACTTATTCATAACAGATCCAAATTTAGTAAGAAAAAATGTTTTGGTTAGCCTACAATATTTAGTATTCTGAGTACAATTTTCAGATCCATACAACAAATATTTCGTGTGGGGCACGCTCTAGAAGTTCGTTGTCTAGAATAAGACAGAATTCAACAAGGTATGCAATTTTTGGTATAACTCCGTTTCTAAGAGGTTACAAGTAGTGACTATTGTGGGATTAATCAGTAAATGTGGACATCAACAGATCTCCCTAGATCCACCTAGATCTATAAAAAAAAAAACAGAATATGACGCTTTCCCTAAGCTCTAACTATTGAGTTTACTATTTAACAAAAGGTAGATAACTTACCATTTAGATGTTTCTTCCTCTTTCCATTGCCATCCTAGATCAACTCTAGTTCTCCTGTGATATTGAATCTTCAAGGAAACACAAGCCACTCAAAGTGAAAGAAATACAATGAACTCAACAAGAACCTATGTATGTGATCAAGGAATCATACAATTAAACAAAACAAGTTTTATGGGAAAGAAACATATCAATGTATCATTTTAAAATGAAAGTGGAGATTACAACCAAACCCTTGATGTTGCAAGGTCCCCTTTCTATGGCCCTTTTCTCCAACACACACACTTTCTCCAAACTTGAATGAAGAAGATCCAAAATGACTTGATGAACTGAAATGAAGCTCTCAAGTATGAACCGAAGTAGAATTCCTCATCCAATTCTTAGCCTATTCAACCTTCGTCTTTTCCATGAAATATCCCTCTTTATATAGGAGAAAGAGAGATGGTTGAGGATATTAGGATGATTCCACCAAATTAGATAACCGAGTAAGATTCAAACCATTCAGAGGCCACCTCATCTTCTATAAGATCCCCTTATAGAACTTTCATGAAACTTGACCTTTTCTTAGTCTTTTGACATCGTCGCACCCTAGGTATGGTGCAACCTACAGAGACGTTGTAGCCCAAATTTAGAGAAGGGGGTGATGATCAGGCATCGTCGCACCCTATCTATAGTGCAACCTGTGACGAACTTTATTAATAGGGTTTTTGAGAACATAAATCTAGTCACTTTCCTCATGGAGAAATAATATTTTTATCTTTTTATGAGAACATGAACACATGTTATCAATGGATCATTGGGGTGACAAAAATAATGTGTAACATAATGCCCCCAAAGTATGAAGATGGAACTTGTGACAGTTGAAATACTTTGTAGAATGTGTGTGTTAGAAACAAGGATCACATCGATCAAGAACCTACAAACAATCAAGCATCAGCATAATAATATACCATTGTCTGAGGTAGGAATTCCCATACTCAGATTACAAAATTTCAAGTGAGTCATGACCACTAAATATACACTGTGGATCCATGTCATTGTGAATAGGCATAGCCACGAGGAATACACTATGGATCTATGCGCTAAAAGGATTCAAATTCGAACACAACCACGAGACATACAAAGTGGATCTATGTGTCAATATAATCATAAACACTTTGTCGCAACATGGACCAAAATGGTATGATACAGGGTCTTCATTTACACCATCCCTAAGTACGAATCTAACCATGCGATTACAGGTGGTGAAGTCAAACATAGTAGAAACCACTTGATTACCAGTCAATGATGAGAATCGTTAACAAGTGCGATGGAAATCACCATTGATGTCAATTACTCCCAAGGTACCCTAATACAATCCAATGAATGTGAATAAATGAATTGAAGTCGAACACTCGATGAAATATCCCAATCACGAGTCTATGATGTGAACCCACTATTGGAAGCAAAGAGACCTACCATTAAAAAATGCAATCTCTAAGGTACTAAATGATTTCTAAGTCTTGTTCCTAGATAATGAGTTGAATTCGACAGGAAAAGACTTGTCACAGGAGGGCCTTAAAGTATCCCCCATCAGTGAGACAAAATAAGTAACAGATTTTGAAGTAGATCAAAGTATGAGGTGATTTGAAACTGACTCAGGGAAGGCCAACATGGTAGAAAATTTATAACTGTAGATGGCTAACTCAATAAAATTCTTATTCAGATTGGACTTCTCTTGAACATATGAATGACACAACAATATTCTTGGCAACATTTACTTAAGGAGGAGCCAACATATGGACATGTGGATAGTCAAATGAGAGACAAATTGATTTCCCAACCCAGATATAATGATGAAAAGGGGGTGTCATGTTCAAGAGAGACTATTATTGTCACTAACACAAATACAAAGACACATTCCTTTCCCACATTTCCCCCACCATTTCTGGTGAGTACCTCTTTATTTTTACACAAGCTTGAGGAGGATAACATATGCTTGTTGATGTAAGCTCATCCTTTAGACAAGTCCCTTGGAGTATGTTTAAAGAATCCTAAGAAGCAGTTGTTCAGTCCCATATGGGTCTTTCGATGTTTTTTTAATGAGTCCAAAGAAAGAAAACTCAGAGGTTTTGCATGTTTAGAGAGTCTGAAAAAAACTTAAAGAGAACTCCATTAGGTATTTTTTCATAAATTAATCCGACGAGACTGAAAAAATGATAACCTACCACTCATTGGATGTTTTCTTCAAATACTTTTACGAGCGTGAAAAGAACAAGGTCACTCGACAATATTTTCATTTTTATGGAGCATGAAAAGAGATTAAAGGATACTCCATAGGTTTCATTTTTCATGTCTCCATTACGATTTCAAAAAAATGACAAAATACTACTCGATTACATTCTCATGGTTTTATGAGAGTGAGAAAGAATCAAGACTTGCTCAGAGTTTTTCCTGAAAAACCCTAAAAGGATATGTGACAAATGTACAAAAACAAACCAAAAAGTGGATCCTTGTTTCAATGTTTCACTCCTAGACTTCTTATCAACAAAAATCGACCACTTGTAAAGTTTTTGGGAATGTAGGGTTTAGGTGAAACATATAAAATAATAAAAAATACAAATGAAAAAGTGAAAAAATCAATAAAAATGGGTAAAAACCTCATTTCACTATTTAATTTGTCATTTCACCCAAACCTTTCTCTAAACCCCCCATTTACCTTGATTTTCAACTGTGGATTGTGAATGGCACAACTGATCATTCGATGAACTGTCTCCACATAATATGTAATCTTCATCTCTTTCAACTTTCCATGGATCAAAATTTGTTTTTCATTAGTAAAAAAATGGACTTTTGAGTTTACTTTTTGGGGGTACCTATGCGCAGAGGTCGTTGCAGGTGCCCTATATCAGGCCCTGCGACATTCTAGGGTAATCGAAAGTAGATCTATAGCTAGCATGTGATGAATTTTCACTGTGTAGATGCCCTGGACTACAACGTGCATAGCCCCAAAAGTTTTTAAAGATGAAAATGCCAATAAACATTCTTTAGGGAAGAAGATAATAATGCTAATATATATTTATGGTTCCATTGCATTTTTTCCATGGTCAAAATGTTGGAATGACATGAGAGAGAGCACGAGGAGGAAGACTACTTTGTTGGGAATGACCTGGGAATGGTAATGGACCTCTGGTAGTGTGGGTTGTTGAAATTCCTTAAAATCCAGGGTATGAGGAATTGAGATTACTCGAGTACCTAGTTCACATGTGGGATGTGAAAGATCAGGTGTTTCATGTGGGTGATCACACTCTTACGCTAGATATCAAGAATATCTACTTCTTAACCAGGCTATCTCACCATGGGTCCCAAGTAACACTTATAGGTAGCAAGGGTGGCGGAAAGCCTATGAACCACTATATCAATGCACATTGTGTTCCGGGTACTCTTAATCATAGTGGTAAAGTCACTATAAGATATGTCCAAGACATGCCTCTACGGAACATCCTTTATACCATCACACACATGGCATGGAGTGTAGCTCCCCATATGGCTCTTCAGAGCTATTTTCAATATGTGCTGGAGTGTATGGAGCTTGGCGTTTTCAAATTGTGTGAAGGGGTTCTCAAGAGTATGAAAAAATAACTGACCAAGTGTAGGAGTGGTGAGTTGAAACAGTTCGGATACAGGTCGATTTTGGTATCCTTCTTCCTAGAGAGGGTCCCAGTTTTCAGCTTACATGTAGAGTGGGGTATACCTTCCCCACCGAATCTAAGAATGAAGAGGTGGGTTGACCTCATGGCACAACATAACAATGTATTCTTTGACTAGTTGAGAAATCAAATGCTCATGGTCGACGACTATGCATATCTTGGGATAGACTTATGAGGAGATACATACTTGGCTCTTCCTAAGGGTTCCCAATGGGGGGACATAGGTAAGAAGGACATTTTGTTTATATGATGTTTTTGGGATTTTTAATGATACAAGTGTTTTTTTAGGTTGTTTATCTGATGATTAATCAAACGCTCTTTGATAATGCAGATGTGGGACCTTATTTTCCTCCAAGTTCTTCCCCTATCCAAAGGCAAGGGGATATAGGTGACGTAGTAGGATTAGTTGTTGCTGACTTCGAGACTCTAGAAAAAAATCTAGAGGGACTCACGATGAATATCCCATGTGCCTCTATTGATGATATCCCAAGGAATTACCAGTGCCACACAATGGGCGTGTCTTCTTCCATCGGTCGACTGCTCCATAGAGTAGCACAGGAAGTCGCATATTATAGAAAGAAACATCCTTGATGCTCTACTGTATATGAATCCATGTTCTTCACATTTTTAATATTTTGGTCTTTGAACAAAAACATTTTTTTGTAAACTTTTATCGTTATATATATATGAGGCTTCTACTAGCTTACTTGTTGTATATACAAAGTGTGATTGGATTTTATAAATGTCTCAAATTCCTTTCTAACACATAATTAGACACCGCATATGTTAATGTATTTAGACATCTAGGAATGTGTTGATATTCAATGTAATCGAAATGACGTTCCAAGAGGCGAATTCGTAAATATACCCTTAACAACGTAGGACTTCGAATGGAGTAAACATTACTCAATTGTAGGACTACTAACTATGAATCGATTTGTACAATAGGATGATGGATTCCAAGTGAAACAATGTTGGTCAATAATTCAATGACTGCACTTTATTCTGCAATATTGTTAGTTGCACGACCAAGGCAAACACCATGTAGACTAATCAATTCATTCGTAGGTGCATAGATTACCCAAGCAACAAATGATAAATTATGAGTACTGTGACGAGTTCCATCAGCAAAGAAAATGTAGGGTAGTGAAGACACCGACATATGAAAACCAAGGACAACGTAAGGTAAGAAGCTAAAGGTTGAAACCAAACAACGAAAAAACACACAAGAGTATGATGCACTAAAAGTACAAGCAATCATGCAAAAATGATTTAAGCATAGTAATTCTTCAAGTAAAGCTCATTTTTGGGCTCACTCAAAGTAATTCCATCATAATCAAACAGCTCATAAGCTCCCTTCTCCAACACACATTTGACAATGTAAGGACCCCACCACATGGGCTCGAATTTACCATCCCCTAGAAAATCACGATCTTTCTCGTAAAGAAGAACTAGATCACCTTCAGAAAAAAAACACATGGCTTGACATGCTTGTCATATTGGGGTTTAACATGTTTCTTCTAAGTTTCAATAACTAAGGTGACATCATGATGGGTTTCTTCTAGTTGCATCAAACACAAAAGACACTCCTCTTCAGTAGAGGTGTTAGGGAGAATTTCAACGACTAGTTTCAAATATGGTATCTCACATTCAATCGAAAAAATTACTTTGATACCATAGACTAGCTGGAAAGGTGTGAATCCTGTGGAAGACTTAACGGATGTCCAATAGGCCCATAATGCTAAGAAAAACATCGTGTGCCAATTTTTCTTATGAATTCCTATCATCCGTCGAAGAATAGTAATGAGAACCTTGTTGATTTCTTCAACCTGGACATTGGCCTGTGGATAATAGGGGGTTGATTTTTCATGGCGAAGACCCAACTTGTTAGTAAGTTCAGACATCATAAAAATTTGAAAATGACTATCGTGATCAGTAATGATGGCTTGGGGGACACCAAATCTAGTAATGATACGATTGACTATGAAAAATGATGCAATTTTATTGGTGTTATCAAATGTAGGCATCGCCTCGTCCCATTTAGTGAAACAATCCACAACTACAATGATGTATCCATTCCCCCCAGCAGAGTGAGGGTTACATGTCATGAATTCAATGCTCCATTTGGTGAATGGACCAATGAAAACTACAAAGTGAAGAGGAGTAGGATGAGATCTTATCTTGTTATTATAAGTTTGGCAAGCATGGAATTTATGGATGACAGTAATGTAGTCCTCAAACAAAGAAGGCCATAAATAACCCACTTGTAAGATATTTTGGGAAATGGCATACCCAGACATATGAATTCCACATGCTCTGGAGTGATAGTCATTCAAATATTTCTTATCTTCATCATATGTGAGACATCGTCAAAACATGGAATCAATACCACAACAGTAAAGGGTGTCACCAAGGATGATGTATTGACGAGCTTGATATCATATACGACGACAATATATAATAGAAATATCAAGCCGAAAAGTTTGATTCTAGAGATATATGATGATATATCCATACCACACATCATCAAAACTGATCATAAAAAGGGATTTGTCAGGTAAGGAATCATCCACCACATTTTCTTTCTCAGTAGAGGGAAGGTCACATATCAATTCAACAAAAGCCAAAGATTTCTTTGACTTGGCGCGTTCGAATTCCAAGTCAAACTCCTAGAGAATAGCTATCCATTTGGATTCCTTTCCCCCTAGAAATTGTTGAGTAAGTATATGTTGCATGGGGTTGCAATAAAAAATAATAGTGATTTTATGTAATAAGGTATAATGACGAAAACATTGAACAAATGCCAAAGCTAGTTTCTCCACATGTAGGTATTTGGTCTCAGTATTCGTAAGACTCCAACATAAATATTATATCACATGTTCGTCATGTGAATCATCCTCTTGGAGTAAGACCATAGAAATGGTAGAGTCTGAAGCATCTAAGTAGAGGAAGTAATATCGGCTATAGTCAGGTGGAAACAAGAATGGTGTATAGGTTAAGGCGAGTTTCAAAGCTTCAAAGGATTTGTTTGTAGTATCGTCCCATACAAACTCGTAGCCTTCCTTGAGTATCCTAGTAAATTATTTCATCAGTTTAGCGTAATTGGGAATGAAATGATGCAAAAAAATTTCCTTCCCTTGCAAACTTTGGAGTTGGTGTAGTGTGAAAGGAGGAGGTAGATTAAGAATAGCCCCAACCTTCAAGGGGTCTACTCGAATCCCATGTATTGACATGATAAAACCAAGAATTCGGTTGGGCTCCACACAAAAAACACATGTGTGTGGGTTCAAACGTATGCGATAATAATGACAACATACGAAAATGGCCCTTAAATGTGTCGGGTGATCTTGGCAACGCATGGAATCCTCCAGGAGATATTCAATATATGGTTGCAAAATATGATTAATATCATGGAAAGTGTAAGAAATAACGCACTGAAAGGTCGCACCAACGTTCTTGAGACCAAACAATAATTTTCGGTAGGAAAATAAAAGCAGTCTTGTGTTGATCTGTTGGTAAAAGTTAATTTGATTATAGCTGGAGAAACCATCCATCAAGGAGAAGATTTATCGCCTGGCATAGTCGTCAATGATCTGGTCAACGAAAGGGGTTGGGTAATTGTCCTTAGGAAAAGATTTATTTATATCCCTATAATCTACACAAATGCGGATCGTACCTTGTTTCTTATTTGCTGGAATAAGATTGGATACCCAATCAGTCAAAGCCACAGGATAGACAAAGCTAGCTTTAAGAAGTTTTTCAACTTCAAGCTTGATAGAAACAACTTTTCATGGATGTACTGGGAAAAGTTTCTGTCGAATGGGTTTAACATACAAGTAAGTCTTAATCTTGTGCACAATGATATCAAGATCAATACCTAACATTTCTTCATAACTCCAAGAGAAAACGTCACAAAATTCTTAGAAAAGGGCTTTATACATGTGTACCTCATCAATAAAACATGAGGCCCTGATATGAACATTCTCCATGACTCCGGGTTTAATTGATATGTCAAGAGGAATGATAGGTGAAATGTTACTCAAGTTCCCTTCGTACAAAACATCGTGTGTTAACTCAGGAATGGAAGAAACAACAACAATGGTTGACGAAGTCGAAATCCATTGGTATCTCTCTATGGTATCACGTTCTAGGAAGAGAATGGAATGGAAATGGCCATTGTCCCATGGATTATCTTCCATATACATGACTAACATGATCATATCATCCATAGGAAATATCACGTGAAATAGATCCAGAGATGAATCACAGAGCGAAGGAGGAGAGGGGGTTTCCAATTGAATAGATTGATAAGAAGATTCAACCAGACTTAAACGAATCATGTCACCATAACAAAGACAATCACTAGGGTCGAGTACTATCCATGAGTCATAAGACTCAGGGGTTTCATGAATAGTGGTGGAGATCATTGTAATCGAAGCAACAAAAGGAGGAGGAATAACAGGTGGTGGGATTGGAAACGTACCCATCAAGGTTGAATCTTTTAAAATACCCACGTCGACATTCTCATAACCAGGAGGTGTCTTCGAGATAAAAGGAACATTTCTAGTATGAGAATAATAATTAAAGAAGGCCAGTTGGTCAACAGTAACGACCTTTCCTTGGTGCAGGAAACGTATTGCATAGAAAGGGGTAGACACAACTGCATGCATGGAATCAATCCATCTACAACCTAGTAAAAGGTTATAATCGATAGGTGCATCAAATATATCAACCTCGACATTGACCAATTTACCTTCCAACGTAATAGACAACGATGGAATAACACTGTAAGGTTTAAAACCTATACCATTGAAATCCTTAAGGGTATTGTGTGACTCGTTAAGGATGGGAGAGCCAATAGATTTCCAACATGCAATGGACATAACGCAAGTCGAGGATCCTTTATCAATAACGGTTCTACATATTTTCTTGTTTTCAAAAACAACTTGGATTTGAAACTCTAACTAAGGAGGAAGCCTTGGAATGTGATCTTCCAAGTCAAATATTATCAAATTAGTATCCGTAGGATCAATTCCACCAATGGCCTTTAACAGTTCCTTCCATTGAGTAGGAAAACGTTGAAGGACTTCAAGGGTTGACATCACAGAGGGTGCTTGCTCAAGGTCTTCTACAATACTATAGTTTTGGGAAGCACGTGCGTGAGGATTGAATGCAGACTTTTGAACAACGCGCTTGGGAGGAGGGAGAAGAACTATATCGAGACCCAGTCTTTCGAGATGAAGAGGGTCGTTTGGAGGTGAAGTTGGGGGAGGAGGTTGAACCAACGAAGGTGGTATATCATCAACTTTCTCTTTCAATGAAGAGTAATCTTTGGCTCGAGTTGCGACTGCAATTTCATTACTTTTAGAGTCACCAGTACACATAAGGACATAAGATGAGTTAGAAGGAGAAGCTTGGTCATGAATGACCATTTGGGCCTGCTGCTGAGAAGGGAAAGGTTGTAACAAAATGGCAGGTGTGGAAGGTTTCCTGGTCCCTTGGAGGAACTTAGTAACATCATCATGTCATGGACAATATTTCGTGTAATGATCATCACCACAAATAAGACAAGGGTAACAAATTTTACGTTTATCTTTCTCGTCAAGAGGTTGCATTTTGGACTTCTCAGATTGCAGATTATTATTTTTTCCCTCCTTATTCTTACCCTTCCCTTTCTTTTTTTTTTTTTTTTTTCCCGGTAGGTGTGGATTGAACTGAATTAACTTCAACAATCTTACCGGAGGAAGGAGTAGGAGTAGGATTATTTTGTACATTAGAATTATTAGATTTTGGATTGGTGTGAACAGTGTGCGCAGACTGGGTCTCAGCATGAAAGGTGACAATCACACCATCAACAACATGAGAAGCTATTGGAGGTGTTGGGTGACGCAGACTAGGCCTCTCTGCCCTGACCACAGTCTCTGTGTTGACCTCCCGGTCTTAATGGATCGTTCTAATTTTATCTTCGAGCTGAAGTGGATCTTTCGATTCCTCACTAGAATCTCTCTTAAAAACATGATTCACAGGTCTTCTCCTTTTCCCCTTTTCATGGCTTCTGTGCATACTTGGTCTCTTCACGACATAAATTTCGGGTTTCGGTGTTTCACGATTCCCGTTGTCGAGAACCTCAGTCTTCTCGACCCCCCAATCTCCGATATGCCGATTTTCCTGAACAGATTTAACTTCACTTAGCCCCCCGAGATATACCTTTGGTCCACATGACCTTCCCTTATATGACTGCAATCCCTTTTGGGTTTTCGCGACTCAAGTGTCTGACCTCTGGGTCTCTCGACTCCTGAAATTTCCGATTCTCGAAGTGCTGAAATGACCTTGCCTTTCAGGATTTTTTTTTTTCCAAAACCCTAGACTGTTTCCACACGTCCCCTCAAGATGGACGGTCCTCATCACTTCAGGATCTCAGGAAATCAAATGCTTATGGTTTCTTTCCCTTAGAACTCCCGAAGTTCTGATTCTCGACCTCCTATATGATGAAATGACGTCAGTTGGCCCCACAATGGAACTTTCCACCTTGTTGGGGTTTCAGACTTTGTAGTTCCAAAATGTGCATGCTTCCTGTCTTCAGGATTCGCGAAACGCTAAATCTCGAAATGCCGATGGACTTTCCTATCGGGATTTTTTTTCGAATTCTCAGATTTCCACCACGCGTCCTCCTAAGATGGACAGTCCTCGATCATTTCGATATTTCACGAAATCAAATGACGATGTCCTCCTGTCCTCTTGAACCTCGAAGTCCTGATTCAGTCTCAGGATTTCATGACTTGCAATTCCCCGATGTGGCAGTTTCTCTGTCAACTCAAAACCCCAGTAGCCGAAATACCGATGGGTTCTTGATCTCTGCCACATGTCTCAACATATGGAGGACCCATATCAAAATCTATATTTTCACTATGAAGTGACCCGATCTCCTATCCTCGAGACTTTCAATACTCTGAATTCAGAAACCCCGATATCCTGATGTCTTTCGGGACCTTCACTTTGCTTGCGATAGTTTAACCCTTGTAAAACTCCTGTCAGATCCCATGACTGATGGGTATCTAAGTGAGGATCCAATGGCTCATGATCTCTTGATCTTGAAACTAGGGAAAATCAGTCATAACCCCCTTGCTTCTCTATCAGATCTGATGGCTGGCAGGATTTCGCAAACTCTCTATGAAGAATTTTGAGCATCCGTCTCTTCCCTTCGACAACTTCACAGGTTCAAACCCTTCTGAGGGTTCTCCCGACTTCAATTCTTTCAGAAAAAATTATGCTGGCACTCCTTGCGGCAGACCTTCAAACACTTTCAAGTGTTGAACTCCTTTAGACTATGTGCACTCCCTGGAGCAGCAGTCTCTCAACAATTCATTCAGGTTACAAACCCCTAAAGCTTCATTCAGCCTGCACACACTTTGCATGGCTCCTGTGCCTAACTACACCCTTGAGAAAATGAGAACAAAAGCTAACCTATCTGAGCTTTCAGAGACAAAACCTCTAGACCCGTTTGTCAACGCACTCCTTGGGGACAATTCAACTGCACTCATTGCAGGAACTCTCGCTGAAATAGAGAAACAATTGAAACTCATTTCCTAACTCTTTCTCTCTCAGACTTCAAACATAATCCTGAAATAATTCATACAAAGCATAGAAAGAAAATGTATAATAGAAAGAGTAAAATCATGAACATACCATTCAGCATATACATACAAGAAACAAATACAAGGCCATGAATCTGAATTAAGACTTCTTCTATTAACTCAAATATCTGTACATGGGTGTTTTTCAAACACAGTTTCTCTATTCCAGCCCTGTATGCTCTTCTCTTGGTAATGTTCTTCTCTCTTTTACAATAATACAATGAGGGTGTCTATATCTGGTTTCCTTCCACTCCTAAAACTGTGTAATCTAAGAATTCAAAGCTACCTACTAACATAAATGCCTTCTTAGTCCTTCAGACGAGAGCGGGTTTCTCAAGGTCTGATTATGATCTATAAGTACACCTCTCCTTAACTATTACATTTACATTTGGCGCATCCATATTCAAAAGTTTTTAAACAATTTATCATGTGTCTAAAATGTGTTGGTGCTTGCCCCACGCTCTCTTGATGTTGGCGATGCTCCTACATCATACTCCCTCACTTGAAACTTTTCACGGGCTCCTGTCCATGAGCTCTTGCATGGTATGTCCATGCTTCTGAATCTTTGTTTCATTCTCCCAGCTGGTATCTTCAACTGGATGTCCCTTCCACTTGACCAAGTATTCAAAGTATTGTTTTCTTCTGGTCTTCTTGCTAATTCTTTTGTCTAGTATGCTTTCCATCTGTGGCTTCTCTGCAATAGGCATCTACTTTGTCCACTGGATCTCCGGTTGTTCATCACTTGTTCCTGCTTCCTCAGTTTTGTATGGGTACAAATCTGAGACATTGAATATCGAAGAAATTCTGATCCCATCGGGTAATTCAATCTCATAAGCATTTTCCCCAAATTTCTTCAATACCTTACATGGTTTGATCTTCTTCATCTCCATTTTGTTATATGTCCCCTTCGAGAACCTTTACTTTCTCAGATGTGCCAGAATCAAATCAACAACCTCAAATTGAAGTTGTCTCCTGTGTTGATCTGCTCTGTGCTTATGTTCTTGGCTTGAGTTCTGTAAATGCTCCTTCATCTGGCTGTGAAGTTCTTTCATCGCCTCTGAGAAATCTTCTACACGAGCGCTCCTAGTCGTAATCTATTCTGAATCCCTCATTTTAGAAATTCCTCTCAGCTGCATGCCATAAACAATTTGAAATGGACTTTGTCCTGTGCTTCTGTTGATTGAATCATTATAAGAAAATTCTGCCTATGGTAATATGTTGTCCCACTCGCTGTGGTGTTCTGTCACCAAGATCCTCAGCAAGTCTCCTAAACTCATGTTCATGACTTCTATCTGTCCATCTGTATGAGGATGATAAGCTGAACAGAACGATAAATTTGTTCCCATATTTTTCCATAAGGTTCTCCAGAAGTGTCCCACGAACTTAGTGTCTCGATCTGAAACTATGCTCCTTGGTAAACCGTGAAGTCGAATGACTTCTTTGAAAAAAAGATTCGCAATGTGAGGTGCGTCACTGGTTTTCTGACATGGTATGAAGTGTGCCATTTTGGAAAATCTATCCACTACCACAAAGATTGATTCAAACCTTCTTTGTGTTCTTGGAAACCCCAATATGAAGTCCATGCTGACTGCATCCCACGGCCTCTCAGGTATTGGCAATGGTTTATAAAATACTTCATTCTGTCTCTTTCCCTTTGAATGCTGGAAAATTTTGCATCTGTCCACGAATCTCTTGACGTCTTCTCGCATTCCAGGCCAAAAATATGACTCATTCAATTTTGTGAGCATCTTGTCGTGACCGAAATGTTCGGCCAATCCTCCACTATGTTTCTCCTTCAACAAATTCTCCCTCATGGATCATTTTGGAATAGAAAGATGATTACCTTTAAACAATAATCCTTCTTGGATCATGTATTCTGTCCATTGACTTCTATCCCTGAGAATTTGATTCTCAGCTGCTTCATATGCCTCCTTAAAATATGGATCATCTCTGTACATGTTCCTGAGATCATCAAAACCCAGTGTTTTAACTTTGAACTCCTGCAACAGCAAACATTTCCTTCTCAAAGAATCAACAACCTTGTTAGAAGTTCCATAAATATGCTTAATTACAAAAGTAAAGTTCTACATGTATTCAACCCATTTTACATGTCTTTGATTCAACTTTTCTTGTTGAGTCACAAACTACAGTGCATGATTGTCACTGTAATGTCTCCATTTCTTTAATGATTGAATAATAACATAAAACTCCTTTTCATACGTGGAGTATTTCACCTTCGCTTCGTTCAGCTTCTCGCTGAAGTATGCTATCGACCTGTCTTCTTGACTCAAGCCTACCCCTATTAAAAATCCACTTGCATCGCATTTCACTTGAAATGTCTTTTGGAAATTAGGCAACACCAGGATTGGTTGTTCCGTGATTTTCCTCTTCAACAGATTAAAACTCTTCTTAGCCTCTTCTGTCCAGTGAAAATATTTGTGTTTCTTCTTCACTTTGTCCATCATCGGTGCACTAATTCCACTGAAATTCCTGATGAATTTTCGGTAGAAACTAGCTAATCCATGAAAACTTCTCACCTCAAATATACTCTTTGGTGATGGCCAATTCTTGATCACCTCCACCTTATCTGGATCCATCCTCAATTTATCTACAGAAATAACAAAACCCAAATAGATGAGTTTTGTCTTCATGAATGAGGATTTATTCATGTTTATTAGCAGCTTCTCTTGTTGTAATCTCTTCATCACCGTAGCTAAGTGTTTTAGATGCTCTGCCTCTATTTTACTGAAGATCAATATGTCATCCAGATACACAATGAAAAAAATTCTGATGAATTCCTTCAGGACTTCGTTCATCAACCTCATGAAGGTACTTGGCGCATTCCTTAAACCAAAAGGTACTTGGCGCATTCGTTAAACCAAATGGAATAACAAGCCATTCATACAACCCTTCGTTAGTCTTGAAGGTTGTCTTCCATTCATCACCTTCTCTCATACAAATCTGGTGATATCCACTTTTCAAATCAATATTTGAAAAAAAAATTGCTCCACTTAAGCAATCCATCAGATCATCCATCCTTGGAAATGGAAATCTATACCTGATGGTTATCTTGTTGATTTCCCTTGAATCAATACACATCCTCCAGCCTCTGTCTTTCTTTGGACTGAGTACTGTCGGAACAACACATGGAATCAAGCTTTCTCTAACCAACCCTTTGTACAACAAATCCTGGACTTGTCTTTTGACCTCTTCATTCTCCTACGGCGTTAATCTGTACACTGCTTTGTTTGGTAAACTGGCTCTAGGTATGAGATCAATATGATGACTTACACTTCTAATTGGTGGCAACGAATGAGGTAGTTCATCCACTACTATGTCAGTGAACTCTTCCAGTAGTTCCTGAACCTCTTCTGGTAAATCATCTACCCTTGTGCTGGTTAAAACAATCATTGGCTTCCTGACCACAATGAATTGCAGTTCCTCCTTCTTCTTAACCTCTGTAATAAGTTCCTTCCCGCTCATGAGAAGTACAGTGTTGCTTACTTTAGGTTTCACTTCTTTATCTTTGATTGGAAGCAACATGTGAGTTCTCCCATTCTTCTCTAGGGTGTATGTGTTCATCCTCCCATCATGAGTCACATTTATGTCAGATTTCCATGGTCTACCCAGCAATAGATAAAAAACATCCATGGGAATAACATCACAGAGTATCTTATCATTATATCCTCCTATCTTAAATTCAACTAAACATTGTTTAGTGACATTTACCTTATGTCCTTTTTATATCCATGAAACTCTATATGGACCTGGATGTTCAATCGTCTCCAACTCCAGCTTTTCTACCATCTCCATTGAAATGAGATTATCCATGCTACCACTATCCACAATGACCTTGCATACCCTGTCCTTGGTTTTGCAAGCAGTTCGAAAAAGTCTGTTTCTTTGGAGTGAACTCTCCGCCTCCTTCTCTGGTGTCAAAAGAGATTTTTGCATCATCAACGATCTTCCACCTTCATCATCTTCTGCCTCAAAATTTCGCCTCTGTGCTTCGGAAATGTGAGCCTCACCACCTTCTTTCTTCTTATCTAGACATTCATAAGATTTGTGTCCATTCTTTCCACATGTGAAGCACTTTATTACTCCACCTCTTCCTCTTCCTCTACCTCTAGTACGGGGAAAAATGTTTCCATCTACATACTAACCTCTCTGTTCAATATGCTACCCTCTCTGCAAACTTCCACCTCTCTCAGTCTAAGTCTGAGGTTTTTTCCGTCTTCTTTGTGTTTCCAATTTCTATCCTGGGCAACTGATTTGCCTCTGGCTTGACTTCTGCCTCGGCCTCTCTGACCTTATTTTCGGCTCATCTTCTCTTAAGCTTTTAGATCCATATGATAAGAATCTTCCACCATTTGGATGGTCATCATGCTCATATCATCCTGAATGTCGTATCTCAGGCCATTCATGTACCTGGCAACCTTTTCATCGTAGCTTTCCCAATGACCTACCCTAATGTTCAACCTGAAGAATTCTTCAATATATTCCCTCACTGTCATCAGTTTATGTCTCAAATTTTGCATTCTTTGAAACAAAGTAATCTGGTAATCCCTGGGAATGAATTTTTCCTTCATCTTCACAATCATCCTATCCCAACTCTTGATTTTTTTCTTGCCTTTGCAGTCTCTATCAGCTTGTAGTTCATCCCACCACAATGTTGCATGTCCTTTCAATCTTGTGATAGCATGTCTGACCTTCTTGTCTTCCTCGACATCTTCATAGTCAAAATAAGTGTCCAGAGCTCTAATCTAGTCTAGAAGCTCTTCAGCATCCAGGTTTCCCTCATAAACTGGGATGTCCATTTTTTCCCTGGCACCCATCTTTGCGACAGCTCTAATCAAGTGTTCATTTGCAAAATCTTCCACTGAAATTTCTTCTTCTTCATGTTCAACTTCATTTTCACTTTCAGAATCACTAAGATCCCCAACACCAACTGTGTGTCTCTGTGTTGTCTCCATGTCCTCAAGTCTAGCGCATAAATCACACATTTCTCTTGCCATGGTTGGGTCAGGCATCTGCCTACCTCTTCTTCTTGTTATTTCCCTTTCCTCTGGTGGATCAAGTGTTTGCATGTCCCTTCTTCTTGGCGGCATGGTGAATTTTCCTTTTCCTTGCTACAGAAATCAAAGAAACCTTTATGTGCTTTGATACCAAACCTGACGCAGACTAGGCCTCTCTTCCCTGGCCACAGTCTCTGCGCTGACCTCCTGATCTTAACAGATCGTTCTAATTTCATCTTCGATTGGAAGTGGCTCTTTTGATTCCTCACTAGAATATATGTTAAAAACCTGATTCATAGGTCCTCCCTTTTTCCCCTGTCACGGCTTCTGTACATACTTGGTCTCTTCCCGATAGAAATTTTGGGTTTAGGGGTTTCATGATTCTCATTGTCGAGAACCTCAATCTTCTCGATCCCCCGATCTCCGATATGCTAATTTTCCTGAATGGATTTAACTTCACTTAGCCCCCTGGGCTATACCTTTGGTCCACATGACCTTCCCTTATATGACTGCAATCCATTTCAGGTTTTCGCAACTCAAGCGCCCAACCTATGGGTCTCTTGACTCCCAAATTGCCAATTCCCGAAGTGTTGAAATGACCTTGCCTTTCGGGATTTTTTTTTTCCAAAACCCTAGGCTATTCCCATATGTCCCCTCAATATGTATGGTCCTCATCGCTCCGCGATCTTGGGAAATCAAATGCTTATGGGTTCTTTCCCTCGAAACTCCTGAAGTTTTGATTCCTGACCTCCTATATGATGAAATGACATCATCTGGCCCCACAACAAAGCTTTCCACCTTGTCAGGGTTTTGGACTTCGCAGTTCTGAAATGTGCGTGCTTCCTATCTTCAGGATTCGCGAAATGCTGAATCTCGAAATGCCGATGGACTTTTCTATCGGGATTTTTTTTTTAATTCTCGGATTTCCACCACGCTTCCTCCTAATATGGATGGTCCTCGATCATTTCATGATTTCGTGAAATCAAATGCCGATGTCCTCCTGTCCTCTTGAACCTCGAAGTCCCGACATGCAAAATTTCGATAGGCTCTTGATCGTCACCACGTGTCTCAACTGATGGACGGTCCTGATTCAGTCTTGGGATTTCATGACTTGCGATTCCCCGATGTCACAGTTTCTCTGTCAACTCAAAACCCCAGTAGCCAAAATATCAACGGGTCCTTGATCTCCACCATGTGTCTCAACAGATGGACGGTCCAAATCAAAATCAGGATTTTCACTATGAAGTGTCCTGATCTCCTGTCCTCGAGACTTTCGATACTCCAAATTCAGAAACCCCGATATCTCAACGTCTTTCGGGACCTTCACTTTGCTTGCGAGAGTGTAAACCTCATGCAAATCCTATCAAATCCCATGACTGACAGGTATCTAAGTGAGGATCTGATGGCTCGCAATCTCCTGAGCTTGAAACTGGGGAAAATCAGTCGTAACCCCCTTGCTTCTCTGTCAGATCGGATGGCTGGCAGGATTTCACAAACTCTCTATGAAGAATTTTGAGCGTCCGTCTCTTTCCTTCGATGACTTCGCAGGTTCAAACCCTTCTGAGTGTTCTCCCGACTTCAAGTCTTTCAGAAAAAATCCTGCTAGCACTCCTTGCGGAAGACCTTCAAACACTTTCAAGTGTTGAACTCCTTTCGACTCTACGCACTCCCTGTAGTAGCACTTTCTCAACAATTCATTCAGGTTACAAACCCCTAAAGCTTCATTCGGCCTGTGCACACTTTGCATGGCTCCTGTGCCTAACTACTCCCTTGAGGAAATGAGAACAAAAGCTAACCTATCTGAGCTTTCAGAGACAAAACATCTGGACCCTTTTGTCAATGCACTCCTTGCGGACAATTCAACTGCACTCCTTGCAAGAACTCTCACTCAGATAGAGAAACAATTGAAACTCATTTCCTAACTCTTTCTCTCTCAGACTTCAAACATAATCCTGAAATCATTCATACACAACATAGAAAGCAAATGTATAACAGAAAGAGTAAAACCATGAACATACCATTCAGCATATACATACAAGAAACAAATACAAGGCCATGAATCTGAATTAAGACTTCTTATATTAACTCAAATCTCTGTACATGGGTGTTTTTCAAACACAGTTTCTCTATTCCAGTCTTGTATGCTCTTCTCTTGGTAATGTTCTTCTCTCTTTTACAATAATACAATGAGGGTGTCTATATCTGGTTTCCCTCCTCTCCTAAAACTGTTTAATCTGAGAATTCAAAGCTACCTACTAACATAAATGCCTTCTTAGTCCTTCAGATGAGAGCAAGTCGCTCAAGGTCTGATTACAATCTATAAGTACGCCTCTCCTTAACTATTACATTTACATTTGGCGCATCCATGTTCAAAAGTTTTTAAACAATTTATCATGTGTCTAAAATGTGTTGGTGGTTTCACCATGCTCGCTTGATGTTGGAGATGCTCTTGCATCATTGGGGTAGGATTTGTGGAAGGATGAGGAGCATCATGGATTAAATCGTAAAGTGTTCCTGTTTGCGAATAAATGAGATCTAGATACTGAGCACGACTAATCGCTTGCTCTTCAGTGACAACACCACCAATGGAAACATCACGAGTGATAGGTCCAATGAGGGACTTGGTAAACCACTCATCGAATAGTTGATTAGGAAGGGGAACTTTGATTAAACGTCTTCTCCTCCTCCACTCATGGATGTGATTAGAAATATGAGTGGACGAGGATTGTTTAAAAGAGCTCAAAATTTCAGTTTTGTCTCGTACCGAATTGGCAACTAGTAATGTGTTAAAAATTCCATGGTTAAGGTGTTAAATTCATTAAATAATCCTTGTGCTAACTTGATGTACCATTTTTATTCCGAACCCGTGAGAGTTTGTTGGAAAAGTTGTAATCTTATGGAGTCATCCATCAATGAGTTGAATGAACACCATAGATGAAAAGTCATAACATGATTATTTGGGTCTTCTCCTCCTCTACCTTCAAATTTAGGAATGTCAGACGATAGTTTGGCCGGTATAATGGGCCAATAAGGAGAATGTAGAATAGGATCATTCAAAATACTAGATAAATCTGGTAAATCCAAAGTGGCTAGAAAAGGAAACTGTCGGTTAACTTGAGGAAACTGGTAACTCTAAGGGGGAAGGCATGTAGGTATACCAATAGGACCATAATAAGTCTGCAGATAATAAGACAGTCTCGATAGATTTAGTTGTGGAGGATTTTGAGGAAGATAGCCCATAGGGTTGGGTTGATTAGGTATGTTCCCTTGGAAAGGAACATTATATTGAAATTTTTGACCCCAAGAGGGATTCAAAGAACCTGGATAAAGTTGACTAAGGTTAGGGGGTACAAAATAATTCACTTGAGGATGTTTCCCCCGAGACAGTTGTAGATTTCCTTGGAAAGGAATGTTCCAAGGTTGAGATTGTAACACAGGTACATGTTGTAAATAAATTGGGTTATGGAATCCGACTTGAGGTTTCCCCCCGAGTTGAGGTTGTCCCCCAATATGAGGTTGTCCCCCAAATTGAGGTTTCCCCCCAGCTTGAGGTTAATCTCCAACAAGAATCTAGAAACTAGAAGTGATAGAATGATTGATGCCTACAACTGGATTGGATCCACTAGGTTCAGGATGATGAGATCCTCCTAACAAAGGTGGAGGAGGAACATAAGGCCCTCCAGAGAGAATCTGGGAAGGTGTAGGAACAAACTGACTCGCAACGTTATACCCAGGAGGAATAAAAATTCCAGACCCTCAGGATGGATTCTGGGTAGGGATAACAACGGAAGTATTCAAAGATTTATATCCAAGGGGAAGTGATGTATTTGGCCTAGGTGGAAGTAGTATTCCAATTGGATCTTGAGTGATAACCACAATTTCAGTAGAAACAGTGGTAGCTTGTGGGACCATAATAGAATGGACCATCTGGAGAGGAAGAATCAAGTGAGAACCAACCAACAATTGGTCTGAAATGACTGTGACACTACTGGTAGTACCATTAAAATGATCTAAAGGTATTGTATAGGTAACAAAAGTCTCAGGAATTTGTGATGCCATAGGTTGATCAGAAATTGCTCCTAGGTTGTCGTAAAGATCACGTACTGTGAAAGGGACAGATCTAGGATTAAAATTTTCGGTAGTGTGATTCGGGGTCATAAATGATTCACTTTAATAAAGTGGATCTTCTACTCCATATCCTACGTTAGGTCCATTAGGTACTCCAGTACTCTTAACAACAACAATTTCTCTTGATGAATTCATCCGAATAAAATGTGTGCCTTGTCTAATACTCATTAACGGATTTTGAGGAATTCAGAAAGCCTCTAAGGAATCTGAAACAATTATAAATCCTTCCAAAGAGTGTGTGGTTCCAACTTCAAAGGCTACTTCTTTATTGACTACTCCCTCAGCAGAGCCTTCTGGTGAGTTAGGAATCAAAGGGAGATAACCTTCTGGATCTTCCAGGGGTAGCCCTTGCATCCTACCTGAATGACAAAGGCCAATGTTGGCTGAACCAAGTAAAGAACGAAAAAAAATCTATGGCCAACTAGAGAAAACAAACAACACTCACTAATAAAATCTAGAAATCAAACCAAGCAAACAAACCTTCTTATTCCAAAGTCACTAGTTGGTGATGAAATCCAACATCATGAAATCAAGACAAGAATGGGATGGGATAAAGCAGGTGGAAAAGTTACGCTGATGACCTGCTTAATGCACTTACACCCTGGTGCAATATCCCACACATAATCATGGGTATAACCTCCAAGGATTCCGAGAGAGTTTGGCCAACGTTGATTCCAGATATCGTGAAGACTTTCCCCTCCACAGTCACCTTCTATAATCACCTTAAAGAGATAGGCTACTAAGGTTACCAACTACAACAATGATTCCTAGGGAAACAATCGGCAGTCCGATCCATGGGCAAAGGTAGGGTATCTAGCCTGAAATCAACTCAAAAGGATCCCATACATAATCATGGGTATACCTTCAAATAATATGCACAATCTCTACACCAA
The DNA here is from genome assembly GCA_009831015.1 of Picea engelmannii. NCBI lineage: Eukaryota > Viridiplantae > Streptophyta > Pinopsida > Pinales > Pinaceae > Picea > Picea engelmannii. The sequence continues at coordinate 485,978 of ML776820.1, forward strand.
GACCAACAAAGAAGGGTGATTAACTATGTCAGTCTTAATGCAACCTCAGGTTTGACCCTTGTGTGAGAAGGGCTTCCCAGGACAAAATGTAGCAATTGGATTTGAACTCTCCCTATCACAAGATATTATTGTGTGTTTTGATGCTTTGGAGAGTGTGCCTTACAACCTATTCCAAAGCACTATCCTAGCTAATGTTGGTGAAAAAAATCCCTAGAAAATAAAAGTTGCTAATAAATTTTAAATTTACGTTGTATTTTAGAAGTTGTTGTTTACTCAAAAGGGAGATGAAAATGAAATTGGTGATGTTGTGACCTTGAGCCAATAAAATGAAAAAAGAGATGAATATGCAATTTTTCAATTCAATGAACTCTAATTACAGTAGGGTGAAGGTATTATTTTGAAGTACAAAAATCTATGAATTGCAATTTCTTGATTTCAAATGAACATAATTCCAAATAATCATGAACTACAAAAAATTTCCAATTCTTCTCTTTAACAAATATTTCAAATGTAAAACTTTTCTTATGAGATATAACTAAAAAGAATAAATGAATTCAGTTCTTCCTTTTCAAAACAAAATCATAGATGTAATGACAAAAGGAAAATGTAATCCAAGAAAATCAAGACATTCTCAACACAATTCCCAAATCAAACTCGTAACATAGACAAAAATGAAAAAGATAAAAAAATCCCTTTTGTCATGTGTAAGAAAAAAGTGTTTCTCAATCAACAAACAATATGAAAAATAAAATGGATCCAAAACTTCATACAAACCAAAGACCCTTTGTCAAACAAGCACCCATATCAAGATATGAGATTATATCCTTATGACAATGATCAAAATAAAAAAACTTGAAAAATGAAAAGAAAGACTTCCAATCACTGAAAACCAATCAAAATCAAGCTTTAAAGTTAGATATCAATCAAACATGGACATCATAAGTTCACCCTGGGAAACTAAGGAAAATCTGGGTGAAAAAATACAAATTGAATCACTCCAAGAAATTCTACAAGAGTTGTCCCAGGCTGGGTATGGGACACAATGTGATGAGCAAAGGTCGTATCAGACTACTAGTAGAGCATAGTGCAACGTCGTCGCACTAGATTTGTCAAGAAAGATGCGATGTCTGAGGGTCATCATAGGCTACCAATAGGGTGCAATGCGACAATCCCATTAAATGAGGAAAAAATGGGAGAAATAAAAAAAATCTAACTAAACTTTCAAACCCAAGGAGTCCAAATGGATCATCCACAGACTCAGAGAATGAATTTAATTAGAGGAAGGAAGGCTAAAAAAAAATGGTAAGAAAAAAATCAAAAGGAAGTTGTATCCCCAGTATGGTTGCCAATTTTACTATGGGATTAATTGGTAAATGCAGACATAAATAGATCTCCTTAGATCCACCTAGATCTAGAACAAAACATAACAGAATATGACGCTTTCCCTAAGCTGTAACTATTGAGTTTACTATTTAACAAGAGGTATATAACTTACCATTTATATGTTGCTTCCTCTTGCCATTTCCATACTAGCTCCACTCCGTTTCTCCTGTGATATTGAATCTACAAGAAAACACAAGCCAACCAAAGTGAAATCAATACAATGAACTCAACAAGAACCTATGTATGTGATCAAGGAATCATACAATAAAAAAAAACAAGTTTTATGGGAAAGAAACATATCGCTATATCATATTAAAATGAAAATGGAGATTACAACCAAATCCTTGATGTCGCAAGGTCCCCTTTTGATGGCCCTTTTCTCCAACACACACACTTGCTCCAACCTTGAAAGAAGAAGATCCACAATGACTTGATGAACTAAAATGAAGCTCTCAAGTATGAACTGAAGTAGAATTCCTCATCCAATTCTTAGCCTATTCAACCTTCGTATTTTCCATGAAAGATCCCTCTTTATATAGGTGAAAGAGAGATGGTTGAGGGGATTATGATGATCCCACCAAATCATAGAAGCGAGTAAGATCCAAACCATTCAGAGGCCACCTAGTCTTCTAGAAGATCCCCTTCTAGAACTTTCGTGAAACTTGACCTTTTCTTAGTCTTTTGACATCGTCTCACCCTAGGTATGGTGTAGCCTTCAGAGATGTTGCAACCCAAATTTAGAGCAGGGGGTGATGATTAGGCATCGTCTCACCCTATGTATAGTGAATCCTGCGACGAACTTCCTTAATAGTGTTTTTGAGAAAAGAAAGCCAGTCAGTTTCCTCATGGAGAAAGACTCCTTTTATATTTTTATGGGAACATGAACACATGTTATCAATGGATCACTGGGGTGACCAAATTAATGTGTAATAGTGAAACCTGGAGGAATTGCATAAAATAAACTGAAGAACATTGTGTACTATTTTCATATATTTATTCATTACATGTACATAGGTATGATTATTTCAAGTTAGGGTTGTTGACTAATCCAAAACTAGTCATGTGAAAATAATGTAAAGTTTGATGAAAATTATAGTCTCTTGTTGTTAAAGTTAAGGAAGGTTTGCAGGTATGTGATCATATACACCAAGTCTATTATAGAGTTACGAATAATATTTGGATAATGAAATTGATGAGGGATTTTGGTTGAGGTGCATGTTGGGTACATGGTTGAGACAAGTAGTTGATGAGTTGGCACATACATGAGGTGTATAATTGATGATGTTGGTACATCTTGATAAGTCATAGCTGACGAGTAGTCGATACATGATTGGTACATACTTGGTACATGGTTGGAGGCACTTGTTAGTAGTATTGTTGACACATGGTTTATGGATGATGTAGCATACTTGTATTGGTATATTATTAGAAGCACATATTGATCTTGATGATGATTATGAGTTGTTGTGTTATGCTTGGTTTATGCACATCTTTGAGAGTTGTCTTAGTGATTGATCTTGGTGAGTATATCTGATTTGGTTGATAAGATTGATGAGGCAAGTTGTTTTGATTGGCTGTTTGGATAGGTTGTTGTGACAGGTTATTCGTATAGGTTTGGTGCATGGTTGATGCACATGTTCATGGTATAGGTTGAGTTACAGGTTGGTGCATGGTTGATGCACTTGTTTATGGTATAGGTTGATTACAGGTTGGTGCATGGTTTATGCACTTGTTTATGTTACAGGTTGATTACATGTTTAGGTACATGTTGATGCATGGTTTATGCATGGTTCAAGTTATTGGTACAAGTTGTTTGGTGCAGGCTGATTGGTATAGGTCTACAACAGTATATCTCATAGTGATAATGTGACAGTGGTTCCATCATTATTCTTATACAACAGTGCGGTTGGATAGGGAAAGGATAGGTGGTTGTAGCCACCTTCTGGTTGTAGCTGAAGAACATAGAGGGTTGTATCTTCCTTCTGGTTGTAGCCAGAGAATATGGGAGTTGGAGCTTCCCTCAAGTTGTAGCCTGAGAAACTAGGAGGTTGGAGCCTCCTTCCAGTTGCAGGTGTGTTGGCAGCCAATTCAATTTTTTTAATTGCCCTAAAAGATGCCTACACCTATGTCTCTTGAACTTCAAATTTTCATCGCTTTTTGCAAATAGATGACATTTTCATTTCATGCGACACTTGCAAATTATTCGATTTAGTTTTCATGAATGAAAGCGTGAAAAATCCTCCATTGTTTGTTGAATTGTCATGATCTTCTCTTTAACATTCTGAAAGGCACTTATCTTTGGTTTGTTATTGAGTGGCTAGAATGATTTTTCAAACTATGACCATTTGCCTATTCTTCCTTTGATTGCGCAACTTCAATTTTATTTCATTGATAAGGCATTGAGGGTTATACTTGATTATATAAGGGTCATGGTGGATTTTGGTTTTTGTATGATATGATCCTTATTATTATAAGCTCTTGGCTTATCGATTTATCTCTTGTCACAATGTTTTATAAACTTTGGTTACATATTATGCAACAAGCACCTGGGTAACATATGAGTCTGATTTCATATTTAATGGCAATGTTTGATTATACACATGGCGCGTTGGTGAAACATTTGGATTTTACGTTGGTTTGAATTATACTATGATGCATTGATTTATGGTTTTGGTTTTACATTGATTAATGACACATTGATATGATTATCCACCGCTCAAACTCTCGGGTTGGCCGATTAGTATGGTTTAAATGATATGATGAGTGATTGAACAACACTGTACTGTGCCATTAATATGCTGCATGGTGGTGATAATCCCACCACCTTCGTACGCATACATTAATTCATTCCCCTTTGAGCGCTTGCAGCTGTTAGCCATAACGATTTTTCTCCTGTGTTGATTGTATGTTCAACCCAAACCCTACCATGAGCCCGCACCATGGCTCCAGTCGTAAGGGCTGAACCCAATGGTTGCCAAGATTTGTTGATGTTCGACGGTGCTTACAGTGACCTGGAGGAATTCGGATGGCTCCCGTTCATACGAAATTTTGATGGTTATAACCCTAGCATGGCTCGACAATTTGCATTAACCTTTGATGGCTTCCGAGCCAAGGTTGGGGATGTGCAATTGGAAATTGATGAGCAATTTCTCAGTTTAGCTACTGGTCTGCCTGCTGTCAGACAAAGATGGTCAAAAAATTGTAAAGTGGAAGATGTCTCGTGGACATTACTCTTCCAGTCACAGAGGGTAAGTTCCTATGACAAGGGTTTGCCTGCAAATATGCTCAAGCAACGCTAGCACGACTTGTTGATGGTAACCAAGCAGTTCATTACCTGCGAGGGCCGGTATGGTTTCGTTTTCCTGTACCATCTTCGGCTACTTATGGTTTTCATGGGCTATGAGCTTAATATGCCTTACTAATTGCATAGGATTCTGTTTAAATTGTCTAAAAGGTACAAATGGAACCAGGCCGATAACAGCCTATTTCATTTTGGGTTAATTAAAATGCTTGTGGTTTCTCATTTGGGGTTACGTCGGGACTGTTGGAGTGATTTTCTTAAACGCAATAATTTTGATGATTCTAGCCCACCACAGGTTGACAAACCTATGGTGAGCAAGAGTAAGTTAGTATCCCCTGTGCCTTATAGTGCTATGTTACCTAAACCCCTATCTGAACCACCGATTGACCTACCCGTTTCTGTCACCAAGGATTTGGAAAATGTTAAACCCATGGCTAAAAAGCCTAAGACCAAACCTGATGCGAATTTTAAAGGTAAGAATAATGCTCGGTTAATCTTTCACATGGCAAGAAACAAACTGAGACCTCCTGTCAATCCTGACCCTATTGTGCTCAGTGAAGATTCTGACTCGGAAATTGAACGTTTCCTAGCAAGTGAGTATCCCTATTTTGAAGGTCTGTGTGATAAACTTGCATATGATTTTGTGAAAAACCTACCACCATTTTCGCAAAATGATCCTAATTATCCAGGCATCAAAATTCCCTGTGAAACCCCTGGTGACTCGTCGAAACCCCCTCCTGTTCTATCCGAACCAACTGCTCCACCATGCGATTAGTGTGGCTCGTGGTTAGAAAGGTATTACCACGATGTGCCAATGCTGCAGTCCAGAATTCATGCTCTGGAGGATCAAGTTGCGAGGCTCACCAGTCAAAAGAGTAAGTCGACATCCACTTATAAGAAACAGTGAACAACTGGTTCGATTTTGTTCAAGAACCTGGAGTCGGCTACAGTAGTCATCAATTCAAAATTGGTGTAGCTCGAACAGCCTCACTGGTATGACTTTCACCTATTTATATCACATAATCATAAACTATGTTTACACCGTGGATTTGCTCTGTCACACAAGCATGCACTATTGTATATAATTTTGTTTTGATAAATCAATTTTCATTATTGTTTAAGTTTTGATTGGATTTGGCTTTGATTCGAGTGATCTCGAGATAGATTTGATTTGTTTTAATTTAGCTTCAATCGAATACTCTGTTGATAATCGAAGTTGTTAATATTTTCTAAACACAGGCTTTTATGGTATTCCAATTTTGAACACAGTCAATATCTCATTTCGAATTGGTTATATTCTATGCGATATGATTGGCGATTATGGTTAACTGTTGTGATTGTATATTCTATATTTTCTGACCAATTCGAATACCATTATGTTATTGCATGACCGAATTGCGAATAGATATGAATCGTAGTTGTTATACCCAACCAAATCGATTCGGACTGTTTTGTTTGACCATGTTATCAGATTGCAACAAATATATTGTTTGAATTCAATTTGAGGAATGAAATTAACTATATCCAAGTCTCACGATTTGTTTCTATAATTAAACTCAGCCATATTTGTTTTGATTATTCACCCAGTTTGTATTATGAATTCTGTTGATTCTATCACTCTCTTGTCTTTTGACTGAGTGATGATCGATAACGAGATTCGTTGGGTCTATACTCATTGAGTATGATTTCATTTGAATATAATTGAAACAGTTACCTATCTTTACACATGATTGAATGATATCAATCTATTGCCATGACTATAACGAGTCAATGATGGTTGTGATTGCTATTTGATCCTATCGGTTAACTGTATGACACTCAGCGACCGAAGACTATGGAAAACTTTGTGGATATTGTTATGCATGTTTCGTTTTGACTATAGTCGTAACAGTTTGGTATTTGATTAACACAATATGAATTTTATGCACAGCCGTAACCAATCGATTGTGATTGTGTTCGATTATAACTATATCGATTTTGAATACGATACGATTTACTTGTAATCACATTTGGATATGAAACAATGTGGTTATCATTTGATCCGATTTCATAGCAACTAAAACAGAGCATTCTTCTCCTGTTTCGATTGCATCCTTTTCGATTTGGTTTGATTTGAATGATAAATTTGCTTGAACCATAAGTAATTCGATTTTAATGTTTATTAAAAGAAAATTAAATTGGATTGTTTTAAAAAGATTTCATTTGATTTATATCTGATTCTATATGCTATTTTAGACTAGCTACAGAATCAGATGATTCTGTAGCTAAGTCTGTAGGATCAATTTTTTTAGTGTTTTGTTACTGAAATATCTTTCTAATTTGATATTTGTGTTCTATTGCAGGTAAATTCGAATTGCAGTTGAGTTTATGAGCAGTTAGGGGATATTTCAAAGATTTCACTTGCATTTTAGTTGCTTAGTTTAGCTGATTTTGGGACTTTTCCCAGATTATGTAAAACATTTTGACATTATCCACAGGGAGGTTTTACCCTGTGGAGAGACTTATATATACTTATGATTTTTGTAATAATCATCATCCTCATTCGTGGCAGAACAAGGATATGGATTTCTAATATAGACTGAAGAAGAATTTGATGTTTTGTCACAACTTTAGCTTCTCATGATATCAACATTTTGTCTCATGTTTTGTATATCAATTTGTTTATGATTTATGACTACTTTAGCTATCTATATCATGTGCAAATGATATCATTTTAATCACTGTAATCCATATCTGGTTTCTTCCAAATATATAAAATACATAACAATTGTTAATTTAGTTTGTGAATGACAGGTTTATCTTCTTCATTGATTGAATTAGTAAATATAAGTTTTTGCATAACAGGTTTCCCTTATTGCAGAGATTTATACATCTTATAGTTGTTATGATTTTTTATGTCTTGTTTGTCCTGCAAACCAACTCAAAGATAAGCACAGTCGATCGTTTACGAGAAGCTTTTGGACCAATTCGGTGCGAGTTTCCTTCCTTCGACCAGCTTCAGAGTCATCACACACAGGACAAATCAGGAGCGCTTCCAGGTCAATTAATCTTTTCTTTGCTGTTTTCATTAGTAGTTTAATTTAGATATAATTTTAATTATATTTATATTAGATTGTTTAATTTTAGTAGTTTTATTTCTTTTTCATAAAATATAAAAATCAAAAAACATATCTTGCTGTCTTAGGGCAGAAAATACATGAGTTTTGCAGGTTTTAATTAAATCTGTAGATTGTCTATAATGTACATTTGTGAATAAGTAATATTGCAGCTGGTAATTAGATAGTTGATTTGAGTTATTATAATAGTAATTAGTAAATTGTATATAGTAGTTAGAATAGTTATATTTAGTTTTAGTTTAATTTAGTAGTTTGTTTTAATTAGATTAGTATATTAGTTAGTTTTAGTTAGTTTGTTTTATTAGTTTTAGTTTGTTTAGTTTGTTTTATTAGTTTTAGATAGATTAGTTAGTTTAGATTAGTTTTCTCTTTGGTTCTCTTAAATACCTTAGAGCGGCCAACAGAGCCGTTAAACTCGTTAGGGTGGTCCATTCCAAACGGCTTGGGTTATTTAGACAACCCCAGACCGGTTCCACTCTCTCAATTGACGGACGAACTGTTTCGCCCGTCAACAAGGTGTAAAACAAAGGAAGTTGGTGCTTCCAATGAATGCAATTCTTAAATACATATAAGAAAAAGAATTCAGTGGTTTTCTCCCACTTTGGGTTTCCACGTAAAACATTGGTGTACTATGTATGTGTGTGATTTCTCATTTTTTCATTGTTTATTTACTCTGCAACTATTGGATGATAATTCTACATTGATATAACACTTGCATTTTATGGTGAAAAAGGATTAAATTTCTCTATTATTGATTCACCCCTCCTCTCAGTAATCCAACATATTTTGTTTCCCCTTATGGATGAAATTTTTGGGTCTCATTTCACGATGAATTTTCCAACAATGGTATTCATCATGGCCATCCTTCGAAAAAAAATAACAAGATATTTTATCTCCCTCTTTCTTGAATGAAGCATTATTTCTTCCATTTCCTTTGAATTTCCTCTTTCCATTGTCTCCCTTAACAAAAGGCTTCTTGTTTCCCTCTTGAGGTTCATTCCTCCCTATTGCTTCCAAATGAATTGCTTGTACACAAAATTCATCTATATTTTTAGGGTTAAACATAAGAATTGTGTGCCTCAAGTAGATATGAAATCCTCGAATGTATTTGAGTAAATTTTCTGGAGAAGATAAATCTATACCCAAAATCAAATCTCTTCTTCTAAATTCTCGAGTGTAGCTTTGCACACTTTTCCCTTTATCTTGTCTAAAGTTTTTCCAATCCATAATAGATTTCTATATGTATGGTAATGGATAAAATTTTGTTTTAAGTGCAACAATAAAATCATTCCAAGAGGATAAAACTTTACCATGTTTCTTCATGTCCTCTTGAGTTTTGGCTTCCCACCAAATGAATGCCGCACTTTCCAATCTTAGAGAAGCAAGTTGAATCTTAGTTTCATCATATTTGATTCTTTGTATCCTACAATACACTTCAATCTGATGAATCTAGTTATCCAGTTTCTCAACATTTACCTCTCCATTGTACATAGGAAATTCAAACTTGATATCAAGCTTAAGGAAAGGAGGTTGTAGAGGAATTTTATCATGTTGCTTTGGAGAATTTGGAGGTGGTTTTGAAATGGTAGAATAGGTGGAATATGGAGGTGAAGGAGGTGGAGTATCACCATTCCCTCCATTTCCTTTTGGAACTTTATCTCCACTATATTCATTACCCTTTGGAGGATTTGAGCTTTCACCTTCAAATATTCCATTTCTTTCTTCAAATAAAACTTTCACCATATCTTTCATATCATAGAAATAGTTTCTCGAAGTTTCATCCTATGAAGTAAGAGTTTCATGACTCTCCTCATGAGCCATACTTGGTGAATATCCCCTTGAATATTGAGGTGATTGTGTAGTTTTCCTTCTTGAAAGTTGAGAACTCGACTCTACAAGTTGACCTTCTCCTCTAGTGATATTCAACCTTGTAAGCATAAAAAAAAAAAACACTTGCACACAATCAAACCTTCAAAAACCTATGCTTTGATACCAACTTGATCTGAAAATGAAAAGGCTTGAGTCTCTTTAACATTGCAAGTGAAATTTGTATGTTCTTGGGTAATAGGATCAAGTTACAAACACATAAAACTTAATGAGTTTTTACTTAATCATGAGCATCATAAACAGACATAACAACCATCATAGTAAACACATTAACACAACAAAATGATAAAGGAGTTCACCTCTCTCTTGGGCTACATCTCCTAGTCCAACTTCCAATGGATCATTTTCATTAATGCTCAAAGTGTCAAAATCAGTGCTTTACCATGCTTAGAATGAAAAATAGATGGCTTAAATGGCTCCAGAACGTCCAAAAACCCTTATTTGGGCTCTTCTTGCACCTGGTTTGGCCAAACCATGAGTTGGAATCACTTCATGGAAGTTTCTCCCAACTCTTTGTTGTCTTTTCTTGCCCAAATGCACCTATGTGTGAACAACATAGCTCCAGAGCGCATTTCCATGCCAAAACCCGACACCCATGTGCATCCCTCAAAATGTGGCAATCTTTCGCACCATTAGAATACATAGAACCTTTATTGGTAGAGGTAGTGGTCACTTGGCTCATTTCGCCAAGTGTCGACCGCAAACGTAGCGCCTGTGTGCTAGACTGTTGGAGTCTCTGTGTGAAAATTCATATGGAAAAGGGTGTTGTGTGACCAGGGATGAATAGATATAAACCCATGCCCAGATTCCCATGGTAAGGTCATATGTGAAAGTGGTAAGACCAAGGGTTGGGGATAAGCCCCATCCCAGACTCCACCCAAACTATACATGAAAGAAAACTTAAAATAAAGTTTAAAGAATAAGGGGTAAGGAGCATATGGCATGAAGGTTGGTAGCCCGACCTACACCAATTCATTGTCACTTTCCCCAGAGGTCATGGGTTCGACCCCCACGGACTCCAACCAAAATTTTATACCACAAAGGGGTGCCACGTGGTAGCCCATGTATGGGCTACATGGCACCATACCATTGGTCCACAAAACACCACGTGTTGAAGCTATATTGGTCCACCTCATGTGCCAATCACCTACCACATTATCCTCCTCCATGTCACCACTTGCCACATGTCAGTACAGTCACCCTACCACATGTTAGTACAGTCTTCACAGTCAGTAGTACAGACTATACAGTCAGCTAAAATTTTGCCTATTTGGAAAAGCAAACAGAACGCGATATCTCTCGCATACGACATTCATTTGAACATGTTCAAGTTGCATTGGGATCGTGAGGACAAGGTCTACGCACAAGTCCATTTTCAAGAAATTTTGACCACTTTGATTTTTGAGCATATTGTGATCCCTTGGATCACCCACCTGGTTCCATATCTAAGAATTCAACATCCATATTTTTGTAAAAGTCCATTTCTTTGGAATTCCATATCTCCAAATTTCCAAATAGTCCTAGTTCCACTTCCTAGTATTCCTCTCCATGAATTGCAACTGTGGCTTACTGATGGGTACACTACTAATGTGGCACTCTGCTAACACAACACTCTGCTGACATGGTATACTGATGACATGACTACAGTTGAAATGGAATCTAGAATCTATCTCTTTGGAAAAATCCATTTATCAAAAAATTTTGAATCTTCGAATGGTCCATGTTTCGTCGCTTGGCTCTGCCATCTGATATTCATGTATTTTCATAGAGCCACCCAAAATAAATAATTGGATCCCCATATATTTAGTTGGTCATAGTTCCACCTCTAGATTCTTCCATTAAGTGTTTGAGTCTTCAAAAAATGTCACTAAAAAGGAAATATGCATATGCCCCTCAACAATAAAGCTTTCCTCTTGTTATCCCCAAATTCTAGGGATAACTAAGGAGATGATGTCTCAATTCCCTTAGGTTGCAGACATGGAGTACTAAGAGACAACTTGACCAAAAATGTTCACTTGCACACAGAGAGACCCACCTCACCACCACATGCTCCAGGTTCATCACGATGGTATTCACCACATTAGTTGGACTGCTAAAGACATTAGGTCTTTCTCCATTAGGTACATGTTAGGTATTATGGTGAGTGTCATTTCAATATTTGAGGCATTTGAGTTTTTTGCATCTATTACTTCTTTTGATTATGTAACATATGCTTGGACATTATCCTCTTTTCCCTATTTCACTTTGGTGGTTGACATTGCACCCTAGTAAGTGGGTCACTCATAAGGATAGGTTTTCTATTGGGAGGTCTTTTTGATGATTCATCATGCCACTCCCAACTATACTTGTCACTTTCCACACTTCATCCCCTCATATCCTCACATTTTGGGATTTTCGGGTGTACTGACTCAAGAAGGGGTTGTACCTTATTTCATGGGAAGAAGGGGGTGAAGTCCTAAAGGATTGTATCTAGAAAAATATAAAATCCGATCATTAACCTTCTATATGCTCACCCAGGGATACCAAGGACAATGAAATATATCTCATAAGAAACAGATGGAACCCGTAAAAGAATGAATAATAACAAATGCTAACTAGGGTGGAGCATGTGTGGGCACCATTTTTATGGCTTAGGTAAAATCCCCACACATGTTTTCAACTTTGGGAAGCATGATGTGACCTCACATAGCCCCTATCACCCAAACAACTTACCTAAGGAGACCAAAACATCACCTTTGAAGCCTGAAGTCATATTAGGGCTAGGGTTTCTTTGCGATTGAGGACACTTGGCATGTTTTGAAGGAAATAACCTAGTGGTTGATGAAACTTGGGATATTTTTAAAGAAATAACCCTTGGATCATGGAAGAGAGGTATGAATTGAATACCATTGGCCTTTAGAGCCCTAGCATTTCCTTCTCCAACTCAACAAATTGGCCAAAAGTGTCAAATGTTTCCCAAGAAGGGGGTGACATCATGTTTTTAGGGTTTCTCTTATGTGCAAAGTATCAATTAAATAATAATATTTTTGTAAAGGGGTAAGATAAGGGTTGTTGAACCCTTATCTTGTGTTTTACCCTAATATTTGTGGACAAACTATCTTTTATAAGATTTGTATAAATATATATCATTTGTATACCATTTGGATCATAACTCTCCCATTGGAGAAGACTGCTAGCTTAAATTTGTGCCCTCTTTGGGAAATCTCTCTTTTTCTCTTGTTATGATTTCCTTATTTTATTGGTGGAATAAGTAGTGTGCTACCTCTCTCGGATTTTTTCTCTTCAATGTGTGGTGGATTAATCTTTGTAAAAGAAGGTTTATCTTGCCATTGCTTGGACTAGGTAATGATTCTATATTGTTATTGCTTCATTGCTTGGTTACAAGTTTTATTTTCTACATTTAATTAGGAGTATAAGGGCTTACAACCCCACCATATCGATCATTTTTGTCTTGGAATAATTTGTTGCATAAGGTTTGACTAGTAAAAGTAAAAGGGTTTACACCCTCCTAGTACTTCCTAGTTAGCCTTGCTTGCCTTGGGGAGTAAAAGAGTTTGCACCCACAAGGAGATAGAATTGCTATATTAATATTTATTTGAATCCATAACCCAATAGCTGAATTCATTAATCTAATTGCATTGGATAAAAAATATCTTGCAACGGTTAACGTGAAAACTTGTGATTTTGAGATTGTCTAAATTGGAATTAATTATATTCTCTATTTGCTTGGTTGAGCCACTAGGGAGTATCTTTATTATAAGTTATTCTTTATTCTATTATAACATTTAATATACAACCATTAGGGTTCTAGAAAACCTAATACAAATCTCTTAATTACTCACAAAACAACTGCAATAAGTTTCTAAAACTTTGCCCCTATCCTCTACTAGTCTTAATGCACATTTTGGGTGGATTGTTAGCAAGTTTTGGTGGCTGAATTATTTGTTGTAATTAATTGTTTTATACATACATAAGACTGATAATTATCTCTTCAATACTTATTAATGACAACATTATCTTGTTTCTAAAGTCTCATACACTAATACTTGATTTAAACTAGTCATTTCTAGCTTGTCTCCTGCATCCTTGTGATCACTGAAATTTTATCTGCAACATTACATGCAAATGGTTACAATAATACAACATCTCCAAACACCTATTAGTTCACCTGCAGCACCAAAAAAACATTTCCAAGAGGAAAAAACTATACAACTGGTCAAAAATTGACATGCGCTAAAACACTAAAGGAAGCACACGCATAGTGCGTAGGCCAAAGAAGCCCTTAGAGCACACACTGCTCCACATGCACGACTGTGTACAAGAAATGTCGTGCACACCTATGAACGACACATTTATGGTTCTTTTCTCCCCCCTAACCACTTCTGGACCATATCCCAACTTGATTTGACCCTCAAATCTGCAAGATACCAGATATATAAAATATGCAGAACAGGAACGAAATGCTAGAAATAACAGAATAACAGTAAAATATCCAGCATAATCTTCACAATACACAGAAATGATATACGAAATAGCAACAAAAATAGCACTTGAACAGA
>ML776820.1:506174-523067 GCA_009831015.1 Picea engelmannii
TTTATTGAAAGGTCTTATTAATATTGACCTTTATTACATCCGAATACATTAATCTACCCATGTGCGGGTTAGGACCTTAACAAAATCAGAGCTAAATCCGAGTAGGGGGTTGGTCAAAGACCTAAGGGTTCCCTAAAGGGCCCCTTGTTCACACTAAAGACCGGTTGGATATTACCTCAAAGGAAAGCTATAAAAGGAGGCCATGGGTGCACTAATAATTTAAGAATCTCATTGTATTTTTATGCCACCTCTATTATTTTACAAGAAACCTCTTTTCTTCTTGAAGCATACTAGCATCATCTCAATAAATTATTCACCTCACCTCTTGAGGGAGTAATCTTGGATTTCTTCACCATTTTATTTCTAGTTTATCATTTGTAAGAAGATCTCTCACATAGGGGACTCAATAGCCCTCCCAAGGAGGAAGATGGGATCCATAAGTCCTCCTTTCTCTATGGTGTTTTCCCACTAATATAATTCTCCATTGGTGGCATGATTATTGGTCATTTGGTTGATTGATCTTGGTTCACGTTTTTTATGCATTTTAATTTCATTTAATTAGTTATTTTCTTAGTTGTTTATAGCTTAGTTGTTTTTTTATTTCATGTGTTTGATTTGATTAATTCATACACTAACCTCTGTCCTGTCTAGCAAACCCAACTAGACTTGCAAGTTCCCTTCTTTTGCTCACTCAAGAGGCGAAAAGGACAGAACATATTGGCAACCATACTGGGGATAAGGTATCAATTTCCTTCCTATTTGGGTTGTTTTAGCACTTATTTTTGACCCATTTTCCTTGTAGGGATCATAACTGGCCTAGCCTTACCTGCAAAGAGATAAGTTTGGAGTTGGAAGAGGAGAATTCCACTTAAAAATTTCTCCCCCGACGTGTATCAGAACATGCACGGGTATTTCGGCCCACAGACATGCATTCAGAGCATTGTGTGCCCACACGACTTTTGTTCTCTACACATTATGTGCACAGTGTGTCCAAATGTCTTATGTTCACTCCACATTGTGTGCCCATTGGGCCTCTATTTGAACTGTAACCTGTGCATCTGTCTAGATTCTTGAAATTGTCAGATTTTTTTGTGATGTTTGAGGCTCCTAGCCTTTAAAATATTTCTTTTATGCAATTTGTAAATGCACCACACTTAGATTGCCTCTCCACATGAAGGGTAAGTCAAAATATAGGCACTTAGGAGGTTAAAAAGAACCATATTTCTCCTCTTTTTCTTGGAGTTGCCACATGGACGGATTGTTTTGATTGTAAAAGTTAAAGTTGGGATCCTTTACTATCACATACATAATCACTTGCATTGGGACCATAAATCAAACTTCAATCATTATGTATGATCTTCTCTCGCACCATAGAGTGATCTTGAGAATAAAAAAATTGATTTAGGGAAGATTTCATCTCCCTTAAAAATGAACTCTTTAGGAGAGGATAAAGACCCCCTAGGGATCCTATTAGTTTCTTTTTAAACATATTAAATTTGTAAGGGTCCACACATACCCACATGTTGCAAAGTTAAGATATATTTTGAATCTACTTTCTTAGTTTACATCACTAGGAGAGTTTAAAGAATATTGTAACGAGCCCATACATGCCCACATGCTTGCAATCTAGGATAGTTTTTTGAAGCTTTCTTAGATTAAATCACATTACAGAGTTTTAAGGATTTTTAAGGACCCATATGTCCACATGCTAGTTCTTTATGGACTTTAAAATTCTGCAAGATTGTACCAATGGCATCTGGTAAGAAAGGTAATCAATATTTGTAAGGATAACATAAAGTCCACATGATGCAAATTGACACCTAACTTATTAAAAACTTGGTAGATTTGTTCACTTGCTCACACACAAAGTCACTCCTCACTCACATAATTTCATCTCAAATTGTGGAGGTTGAATTAGGTTTCCTCCAAAGGGATTATGAAGCATCCCACTATTTCTTGAATAAATTATCCACACCCACTTAATTCAAACAAGATTGGTTCACACCCCCAATCTCTCAAACAACCACATCTAAATTGTTTTCAAAAAACTCACTACATTTTCCTCCACAGGGGGTGCCAAAAGAAATGTTTAGTCTAGGTATGATCTCAGGGGTAGGCATCCAAATAACCCCTTGTTATCTGGTTCTCATATCTTCAAACATTATAAGTTGACAAAAAAGGAACTTTAAAATCCTCCAATTCAAGTGATACTAACACCATAAGGCAGGGAGATACTCATGAAAGGTCGAAGGCTGAGGTCTGATTGTTCTGTGTGTCCCCCCTTGAGTCACCCAACTCTTGGAAGGGATCCAGCCTGTGACCCATTTCTAAGGCCAAAAATCTAAATGTCGCACTTTGACCGAGTTACCTAGTGGACAAATTTTAGGAAATCTCCCCAGGTGGCAATTGTGGGTTGCAATTGCACCTTGATCAGATTTTGTGTGCCTATTGGGAAATATCATCAGCTCTTTCGGGATATGCACCCTCTACCCCTCATTATAACTGATTGTTTAATCCTTCACTAGTTCCTCTTCTGGTGGCTTCAGACCCCACTGTTGAGTACTATTGGAAGGTCTAGTGCTATTTGAGAGGAAGGACGTTACATATTTTTAGGACATGATCATTTTTTTTCTTTCTTCTCCCATGTGGACAAAATCCACCCACCCACATGTATGATTCTTTTCAATTGATTTATGTATGATTCGCTTTTGATTTCATGCGATTGTGAGATATATTATGAAGGTCCAAGTTATACAAATCTCTTGTTCATTTATTTCTCTCATCACCATTTGAACACATTCACTTTGCTAGTCGAACATCATAGGGGACCCACAGAATCCCCGTCATTCCAGATGCTTGAAAAATCTCCTGCCTATCCTAGGAGGAGTTCCTAGTCTCACCAACTCATCGGATCAACCCTCTCACACCCTTGCGAGCGCTACTATTTTGGGATCAGATTTTCTTGGTTCCACTTTACTTGGGTCCAATTCCCAAGTCCACCCATCCAATAGCTCCCCTTCACAAGGAAGCAGGGGATTTGGCATAGGGGAAGACCTAGGATTCAATGCTACAACAATGCACCAACAAAACCCTAACTACCGGCCCTTTCAGCAACACCTGTGAAGCAAATGAAGTCTCACCTGAGGTAGAGGTAGGGGTGGTTGCAAGACTCAGGTGTCTACAACCTTAGCTGGGACACAGATCTATGATTTTAATACTTAACATAGCACTTAGCACCAATAGTTCGTCAATATTTAACCACTATCTACTCCACAGATAAAACAGAGCATCACATCATTCATCCATATCTGATGTATCTAATAACTTATCATAGAGACGTAGATTATATTCAAGCACTAAGCACATTCACATAGGTCAGATCTAACATCCATATACATTATTAACACAAAGAATAAACAGATCTATCTATCTGTATCAAAGCACTTATCAAGTAAAGACATAAACACATCAATACATCACACAAAGAAGAGCAACGCAGCATATACATGGTTCAACCCCACCCCGGGGCTACATCCACCAAATCTTCTTCTTTATTATCTTTGTCAAGCTTCTTATAGGCACATAGCATCAAAATCCTACTCTGCAGAAGACAGGAGATCTATGTGCACTCCACCAGATCCTCCTTCTTTGAGCTAGGGCACAACACCAAGCCTTCTTACAATTACTTGCATGTAGCTCTGCAAGTCTCACACAGTGCACACATAGAAATTACAATCCTTACTTATATCTCTGCTTCGTCTTGTACTCTGTCTTCAACAGCCTATCGAAGTCCCGAAATAGGTCAAACTTGACCAAGGATCTCCCAAAACTTGGTCAAGGGACAATGGGCCCCCAACACTCACCTGTGACTCGTTCCAAGTCACTCTGATCTGGGTAGTTCTGCCTCAAAATCCTTGAGCGTGGCTCGAGCTTCTTGGACTTTTTTTTATGCCACGACCTCCTGTTCAGTGAAATCTTGGATGATTGAATCATTGACAGGTCCTTCCAAGCATTGTTCAGCTATAACGACAAACTTCTCTAGTTCTTCTCCTCGGCCTTTGACCTCTGTGAAAAATTGGTATGCCTTATCTTACAGGTTGGAGCCTCTAATTTACTTCCATAACTCTTCTCTGGATAGTGTGGATCTATTATTGGGTGGTGCATTTCTCTTGGGATCACTTCATTATTTCCACAATTGACAGGGGCTTCAGTTGTGCCTGTATCTTTTCGACTTGATACTTCACCTCTTGGAGCTGTGACTTCAGTTCCTTCAATTATGGGTTCTCAGCGAGTTGTTCATAGGTCTGGGCACTTGCAATCAGTGAGTTTCTTACATTCCATGGTAAGGGCCTTTAGTCTCTCAACTGCACTTCGAGTAGTCGCGTATCTTTGATCCCTTACTTCCTGTGGATTCTCGAGCACTGTACATAGTTCTAAGTCTGCTATTCATTGTTGTAGTTGTTGGATAGCTTCTACGAGCTTCTATACTTGTTGTGTGACTTGGTCCTCTTCCTTTATTTCTAATATTGTCACAAAGCGAAGTGATCTACTGACCGCTTCTTTCACTTCAAGTTTCTTCACGAGAAATAAGTCTTTTCCTTGCTGTATCTGTTCTTTTTCTTCGTCGAACTTCACTTGGAGAGCAATATTTTCCTATTCTGTAGCTTGACGTTGTTCTACAAGTACTCCTTGCACTTGCATCAAATCCTGGGTGGCTTGTTCTATTTCTTCTTGTGCTCATCAGAGGTGAGTTTTGACTATATCATCTTGTCGGTGGAGTTGAGATGGCTCATCTCCCAACTCTAGTTCTCTCGATGGCAGGGGTGCATTGGAGACTGTGTGAATGGACTGAAGGGCCTATTGTAACCCTTGAAGTTCGAGTTCAATTATATTATACATTTCTTCCTACTTAGCTTCTTGTTTCTTTTCTATTTCCAGCGAAGCATTGTTTAGGGATTCTACGATGAATTCGAAGTCATTCGTAATAAGCACGGTCTTCATATTGGTCATGATGTCTCGTGATTTCTTTCAGGAAGAAGGTTCTGAGGGAGAAACCTTCCTCTTCTTCAATGGGTCAACCTCGTCTCTAGGCGATGTTACTTCACCTTTCTTTTGTTCATATTCTTTGTCCTTCATCTCTTCTACGTTGTCATCACCTCCTCGCTCAGGTGATATGGAAGTAGTATTCCCTGAGGTGTTTCTTAGGTCTTGAACCTCTTCAGTCTTATTTTCTTTGCTAGGTCTGGGTGTATCTTGTTCTTTATGCACAGTCTCTAAGCTTTCAGGGTTGGAATTCTCTACAGGGTTGGTGGGGATAAGGAGGTTAGTGAACCATTCCTTAGTGATATCTTCAAGGTCTTCTTCTGTAAGTTTTTAATATGACTGGAGGTGCTCTTTATGTTCATCTACTCGCACTATAATGTAGGTGAAGTGCCGATCTATGTTGAACTTAATTAGGGATCAGAACCTTTGTAAGGTGTTGGGAGTCATGCAAGGCCCAAATTTGATGGCCCTCTTTAGCTGGAGGTAATATTTATGAAACACAACATTCGACTGCCACTTTTTTTTCATATCACTTGAATACCAAAGGGTAGCAAACTTCACAGCAAGTGGTTCAAATGGCTCTATGTCTGGGAAGGTCACCCCTTCTGGCATCTCCCAGGAAACAAATACAATGAGGATCAGAAGCCAGTTCAAGTGAAATTCATAAACCTGTTCCTATGCTTCTCGACAGTCTAGTTCCAACTGGTTAACTAGGTACTTCACCCAGTTCATCTATAGGCCTTCCACACACTTCCCTATGAGGTCAATGACAAAGCTAGTGACCTGTGTCGATCAGTTCTTCCTTACTAATTTTCCAGCTATCAGTTGACATGTGAGGCACACTACGCCACTCTGGATGGAAGATACCGTGTAGCCTCTTGTTCCCTTCTCGACATCGCCATATGTATCCTTGATTTTCTGTGCCAACGCGTGATCTGTGGCTTTTCCTTGATAAAACTCTTGTGGGTCGGGTCCTTGCATGCTCAATGTTGTGATCCTGTGGATCAACATTGGGCCAACTGTAATGTGGTGGTCTAGCCATAATTATTTGCTATGGTAACATGATATTAGTATCTTGACACATGCATTGACTTCCTGGTGTCTTCCGAAGTATGGGATCTTCATGACATTCAGCATGGTGGATTGTGCAAGGTTCATCTTCCACATCTGAGGAATGATCTTCAAGTTCTTCCCTTTTGTTCTAGTTAGGTAATTGTATGGGGTGAGCATACCATAGAAATTGCAATCTCTGAGGTTGAATTTTTTGAACTTCAATGCTGCAATCTTGTCCTGATCTACTTGAACTGTGCATATCCCCTTCGGGAGGTACGCAATAACTATGGTGTAATCAAAATCTCATGGTACACTATCACGATTCACTGTGCCAGTGAGAGGTGGGATGTAATCAGGAAATATAGTGGGAATCAACTTTGCATTTTCTAGGTCATCTTTGTACTTGGTTCTCTTTTTCGTTGATGGTCGGGATGGTCCGGCTCTGGGAGCAGCCGATGGAGAGGCTTTCACTGTTCTCGTCGATGAGGCTTGTACACCTACAAACATCAACATTACACTTTAAATCATGAGGTCAATGAGAACTTCTTCGACAACTTTCTTTATAGTGCTCAACTCGTCTGACATACACGCTCGGGGTTAACAATATTAGGTTCGAGGAGTAACTTAGACAACAATAGGATAAAGAGAAATAGCACAAAGATCATCGTGTAAAATCAACGAGTCTGCGGGCTCAGATTCATGGTTTAGAAAAAGTCTTCTTGGTACATGGCGTGACAGGATAAATAGATAACTTGGCAATGGATTTCTTGCAATGGGCAAGAAGCCTTCATTAACTCTATTCTATCCATTATGGTGTAGTCCAATGGTCTGGTGGAAAACCATAAATTCCTTTCTACCCATTCAGAGGGTTGGTCAAATGATTATATTGTTCCCAATGACTATATTGCTTCGCCATGGCGAAGTGCAATGTGACGCTATTCTGATATTCCGATGAAGCTCCAATTTTGCAAAGTTTCCTTCTGTGAGGTTCCCTCTGGAAACCTCTGGAACTTTTCAATAAAATATTTCTTCTTAATTAGCTTCCTATCCTTCTTCCCAGTGAGATTTGTCTCGGTATTCCTTTTTCCATTCTGATTCTTATCTACTTTTAGCATAGTTACTTTGTGCTGTTGAGATTATTTCCTAAGATTCAAGGGTGATATTTCTTCTTGATCTGGAATAGGTACTTCAATCTTCTGTGGGTATTCTGGTGTTCTTGCAACTTTGACATCCGGGTCTTAGTTTTAAATAGCTTCAATCTGTTTTCCTATTCTTCAATCAAGTGTGTGATCCTTCTAGTCATGAAATCCTTTAAGTCTTACTTCTCTTGCTCTAAAACTTGTTCTTCCTCTTTCCTTTTGACCCAGTCTTTTTCAATCCAAGGTTTTCCTAGTAACATGGTAAATGGGGCATTGTTCTCAATAAATTTAACAACCTTGAAATCCTCTTCTGTCGAAGTTCCATTAGCATTCATAGGTATATGGGTGAGCTTTCCACATAGGTTTATCAACTTTCCTCTAAATAAACTTATTCCTCCCAATGAAGGAGTCATAGCAGGCTTCCCTAAAAGTTCCCAAGTTTTTTCTGTCACGATATTTACCTGTGTTTCCTCATCTAGGACACAGTCAATGTCGAAGTCTCCTATTCTTTCTTCAATGCGTGCTTTTCCCTTGAAGATCTATAATAAGTTGACATGTCGGTAGTCATTCAGGGTTTCTTTTATCTATAGCAATACTTTCTCTGATTCTTTCTGGGGTTCTTCCATAATCATAGTTTCTGGATTTGTCTTAGGGTTTTCTTGTCTCATGTTCATTTATTCAAGCTTAGAAATCATTCTAGGGAAATCCAATACTTCATGGTCCATAGCTTTGCAACAAATACAACTAGTTATTCTCCCAGGGCATTCCCTAGAAAGATGTCCCAGTTTTCTGCAACTGTAACAAAGGGTTAATCCTCTCTTTATTTTAAATGATTCCCAACTCTTCCTGTATTGCACGCCAGGATCATGGTAGCTAACCTGCAAACATTTCTTTCTAGGATCCTACATCTACTTGTTAGTCCAAACATTCTTTCTATGCATAGGTATACCATATCTTTCACTATTCTTATCAGATCTACATGTATCAAACCTCCTTTCATCTATTAGTGCCCTAGTTTTCAATCTAGGAAAAAATATATCAAACATACCTAGATCCATACTATGGAAACAAAAAATTTCCACTTATCTTACTTATACAAAGAACGAAGCTTTCGGATCTAAAAATTTTCACTATTCTTACCTTTATCAAAGTACAGAGCTTCTAGATCTTACCTCTTTCTTGAGATCTGACCTCTTTTAATCAGAAATTCTCACTTTTACCTTTATCAGAGCACAAAGCTTTCAAATATTACCACTTTTAATATGAAATTCTCACTTTTACCTTTCTCGGAGCACAAAGCTTATAGATCTTACCTCTTTTCTTCTGATCAGACTTATTTTATTTAGCACAGATCTTCACAAACTAAGTATAGTACTGCGCACTAGAGTGACATATATATATGCACAGAGCTTTCTCAATTTCAGGACAAATCTTTGCACAAAGCTTCTTCTTCCTTGGTTTCCAGCAATCACAGTTTCAGTCCCATCAACGAAACCATTTGTTGGCATAGGGGTAGAGCCAGGGTTCAACGGTACAACAACACACCAACAAAAACCTAACTACTGGCCCTTTTGGCAACACCTGCGAAGAAAATGAAGACTCACCTGAGGTAGAGGAAAGGGTGGTTGCAGGACTCAAGTGTCTGTAACCTTAGCTGGGAGACAGATATGTGATTGTAATACTTAATAGAGCAGTTAGCACCGATAGTTCATCAATATTTAACCATTATCTACACTGTAGATAAAACAGAGCATCGTATCATTCATCCAGATCTGATGTATCTAAGAACTTATCATAGAGAGGTAGATTAGATTCAATCACTAAGCACATTCACATAGGTTAGATCTAACATCCATATACATTATTAACACAAAGCATAAACAGATTCATCTATCTGTATCAAATAACTTAGCAAGTAAATACATAAACACATCAAGACATCGCACAAAGCAGAGAAACACAACATATACGTGGTTCACCCCCACCCTGGGGCTACATCCACCAACTCTTCTTCTTTATTATCTTTGTCAAGCTTCTTATAGGCACATAGCATCAAAATCCTACTCTACAGAAGACAAGAGATATGCACGCATTCCGCCAGATCCTCCTTCTTCGAGCTAGGGTACAATACCAAGCCTTCTTACAATTACTTTCACGTAGCTCTGCAAGTCTCACACAGTACACACAGAGCACTTAAAATCCTTACTTAGCACTTAGCCATTCGTTCTTTCTTAACACTTATCTCACCTATCCCTTTGTACATTTCCCATCCTTCTATTTATACCTTTAGAAAATAGGCGTAAACATGGGTAAACCCATGGGCCAACATTCACATACCCGTTACGTAATCCCAAAACCCAAAAAGTATCCAAAAGGGGTCGAGATCCCATGATCTCTACTTCGTCTTGTGCTCCATCTTCGACAACCTGTCGAAGTCCCAAAATAAGTCAAACTTGACCAAGGATCTCCCAAAACTTGGTCAAGGGCCAACAAGGGACAAACTCCCTCTCAAGGGAGAAGTACAACCCCACCAAATCTCCCTCAAGGATCAGGTACACAACCTGCTCATACCATGGCTAGAACTAATCCTCCACCACCACTCCACATGCCATATTTGGCCTCCCTCAACATACCTGATTTGATTAAACTCGTGAATGACCCTATATTTCATGACCCCACATGGCCCTCTATGCCTACGAAACTCCCTTTAGACATTACCAAGTTCGAAGGAAAGGCAGGAGAATATCCCACCAACCATATCATGACCTTCCACTTATGGTTCTCTTCAAACAACATCATGGATGACTCCATTCATTTAAGGTTATTCCAACACACACTCATAGGTCCATCAACCAAATGGTATGTGGATGAAAAATCATTGTCCCATGTGACTTTTGAATCCTTGGCCAAAACATTTTTGACCTTCTTTCAATTACCAGTTCATCATGAAAATGGTCTATAACTTCTCTCTGAATGTAAACAAACCCCAACCATGCATATCGCTAACCACATTCATGAATGGAATGGGCGGTGTAGCTTATGCAAAGTAGAAACCACCAAAGAACAATTCTTTGATTGGTTTCTCAGATCACTCATCTCTATCCTTGCCAAAGATGTGGCCACCACCTTCCCCCAAAATGAAGAAGAATCCATAAGAAAGGCTCAACAATATGACCTCATTTATGCTCAATCAGGATACCTATACACAATACTACTTGATGCCTCGAGACCCATACCATTCAACCAGGACAAACCTGGGATATCTCACTTAGTGGATGGATTAATTGGTACCACAACACACCACAATCCATACATCCAACCACTACATATGTACAGTACACCCCAATATCCACTGATGTATGGAGGACCCCCTTATTACCCTCCCCCCTTATCAACAACCATACCCTGTTGCCTTTCCTCCACCCATGAGTGGACCATTTTCGACACCCATGATGCACCCGACCACCCAACCACGTTTTGGTACCCACTCTACCTCAACTTATAACATGGGCACTAGTGAAAGTGCTACGCCTTCCTATTCCTCCTACGGGTCATTGACATAAAATAATCCATATTTTCCATTTTATGGTCCTCCATAACCAATTGCTCCTCCATAAGGACAACCACCCACTGGGGTTAACATTTTTTATCCCTCTCCCATTAAGCAGTTTCAAAATTTTTAACAACTAAATACGAAAAACCCAACCCATCAACCAAATAATGCCAAAAAGAAAGGAAAAAACCAAAACAATAATAACCTGGGACCAAAGGGAAATAACCCCCAACAAAACCAACTTGCTAGGGGAAACCAGAACTAGGGTAACCAAAATCCTCAAGGAGACAATAAAAACAAATGCCAAGAGAAGAACAACAATGAAATCCAGACAAATTTCCCTTTCGCTCACCATTTCCCCCAAATTCCCAACTTCAAATAGATGAAATATTCCATAAATGCGCCACGTCCTCCAGCGCCACCTGCCCCCCCCGCAAGCCCCACAAACATATTTGAAACAAACACCCCTAGATGTTTGTCAAAACCCTATTCCACACCAAGGTGTGATGAATACCCAACAGGATATGCATCCTGCCCCCCCACAGATGGGACAGTTTCAAAACCATGGAAATCTGACAGATCACAATATCCTCCTCACTAGCGAAGTAGAAATTCGTCTGCAAACGTGCAATCGCCAATACAACGCACCTCCTGAATCTACTCCCACCACTATAGAAGTAGTTCTAGCCACAGCCGAAAAACCCTTGATGATTCCATGCCCTAACATTGAACCCTCCATTTGTCAGTATTGGAAGTTCTCCAAAGCTTTCCAACTCAACGGAAATCATTTATTTATTCCTTGGGGGAAGTTGACCTAGATGATACTAGACTCATCACATTTGATCTAGATTGTGGGGAACCTCATCTCCCAACTTTGGTAGGTTTCCAGATACAATTTAAGATAAGAAACATCATGGTTCATCGATGTATCATCGATGAAGGTGCATGCACATGCATCATGTCCAAAATTGTATGGAATAAACTCAGCTACCTTGAGCTAATACCATCTACCATCACTTTTTCAGCCTATGATGGATGACCATCCTCTCTTGAAAGGCTCTTTCAAAACATCCTCATTGAACGCGGGGGAAAAACCATCCTTATCGACATTGAGTTTATCAACACCCCCATCGATTACAATATCTTGTTTGGAAGTAGCTACAAGTACACTATGAAGGTTGTGGCCTCTTCTATGTTTCGAAGATGATGTTCCCCCATAATGGGAAGATCATCGCAATCGACCAAGTTTCACATTAAGAGCCTAACCACTCCACTAACATCGATAACACATTACCTCTTTTTCGCACTAGTTCCAATGCATATCCACTCATGGATATGGGCCCCAAAATTTTCAAAGGCCCATCTTTGTTGGGGCCATACCATGAAGCACCACCACTCATACACCCCTCAGCATAAGTGTGTGTCATATCTTCCAATGGAACTGAAATTGGAGATATCATTCTTCCTGCAGAGGCTTCTCCAATCCCTGACGTCCCATTGGTAGAATAAATCCTACCTTAGGAACCCCCTAAGAACCCTACGAAACCACTTATCCCTAATTTCACCCTTCCCCAGGGTCAAATCCTGGTTTGGGAGACCATCCCCAAGACAGTACTCAAATTCCCTTTTTCTACCCCCCACCAGGCGTACAATATTTCCAAGTAGCCGCAACGATCACCCTTTCCAACATGGTGCTCACCATTCTGTTATGGTATCTACACCCACCCGTGATGGTTCCTCAACCATCCCTCCCTCCCCAAATAGAGGGAATCTCGATGCAGATTCCATTACTAACTCTGACCACACCTCCCTCACCCCCACTTACCAGCACCACTGCGACAGTTGGGGGTAGACGAAAGAATAAAGAGCCCACCAATCCACTTCCTCCCTGAGTTCAAACTCCTTGCACACTCTGCGAGAGAGAGGGAAACCCCACAAATAGATGTCCCTCTATCCCTGAGTTATGCAATTTGATCCAACTCCCTCAAGCCACCACATCGCTCTTCTCTTCACCAAGCACACCCAATACTTCTACCGTGTCCCCTACTACATGAAGTAAAGGGTTGAAAACCAGATTTTCTTGTGCCATCTATTTAAAGTATGGACATTACACTCACCATTTCCCCGCCCTACCTCAATTTCGATAGACGCTAACAACAGTACGCCAAAAATTTCAGCATGACCCCTCTCCGCCCACGTCATCGAGTACCCATGTCACCAACATCCATTATGTCACAACTTCAATCAATGAATGAATGAGGTTCCCCTTCTCTCTTTGTGACTCACTTGATCATTTCACATACCAGTGTCCTCCAATCATTGAATACATGTGTCATCAAATGACCCTTATTTAAAATCCTTCGACCACCCCACTTCATGTGATCCAAGTGATTCCACCTATTCCTTCTCCAGATACTTTTCACATCACCTCCCCTGAACCTGACTCACTTCCCATCCCTGCATGGTTCATGAATAGACTGTCTGAGGATTTTCCCCTAAATCCTCCCAATTCTCTAGTTGATTTCCCTCAAGAAATATTACCCTCGACCACAGTTTACAACCCACAATATCTAGACATCTGGTTTATGTCAAGCACACCATCACACCATAATTGAGACACCCCCTCTACGTATTCACCACCTGAAGACAATAACACGATGACAATCACCAATGTTACTTCCCTGAATCCCCTATATTCTTGCATTTTTCACTACGACGAAAATATTATAGAGGAACTAACTACCCCCGATTTCCCATGCAACGCACTACACCATAGAGCACTCTTTCTCTCACAGGAATCCTTCGACCCTCCTAGCCAAGCCTCCATCTGTGCAATCAAAACCAAGGATTTTATTACATTGGGGAACATAGACTGGTTCAAAAAACCTATCCCTTCCCCCAATTCTTTTGACTAAGGAAACATGGATAATATTTCCCCCACTGTCAAAATTGACATTTCCATCAAACTAGGAATCATAGAGGAAATCACCATTGGCATCACATGATCCTCTGAAGAAATCTTAGCTTACAAAGCTCTCTTTCAGAAATACTGAGACATTTTTTCCTAGTCATATACAGAGATGCTCACCCTCGATCCTTTTATGATCGAACATCACATCAACACATGGCTTGATGTTTCCTCAATACATCAAAATCAACAACCACTTAATCCATCCAAAGTTGCAGCTATGGAATCCGAGATTGACAAATTACACACTGCAGGATTCATATACCCCATCGCATACACATCATGGATCTCCAACCCCATCCCTGTTAACAAAAAACAAGGCACTATTCACGTCTGCACCAACTTTCATGATCTCAATCATGCTTGTCCCAAAGACAACTTTCCCACACCTTTCATCGACCAAATTATCACTGAATGTTCAGGCCACAAGGCCCTGTCCTTCATGGATGGGTTCTCTAGCTACAATCAAATCCAAATCCACCCAGTAGATCACTATAAAACCACATTTACCACCCCATAGGGTACTTTTTCATATCAGGTCATGCCTTTTGGACACAAAAATGCAGGTGCGACATTCCAATGGGCCATGAATTACATTTTCCATTATCTTACTTGCATCATTATCACTTACCCGGATGACCTGACTGCTCGCTCCAAGAAATTCACTCAACATTTAGATGATTTACAGGTCATCTTTCAATGATGTCGACAACACAATATCTGCTTGAACCCCCTCAAGTGTGTATTTTGCGTCACCGCCGGACCTCTATTTGTCACCCTTAGCTGTCTCAGTAGCAGGAGTTCTAATCTAACTAGGAGATGATGGTCATGTGCATGTTATTTACTACATCAATAAAAACCTTTCAGGACCACCCCTGGAATAGAATCATGAAGAGAAACTCACCCTTGTAGCTGTTCTCACAGTCTAGAAACTACGTCATTATATCCTACTTTGCACTACCAAAGTCATGGCAGATTCCAATCCCATGCAATACTTTCTTAGTCGATGACAAACTAATGGCAAATTTTCCCGATGGATCGTCATCCTTCTAGAATATGACCTAGAGTTTTCAAATCCTAAAAGAAAGAAAGAACTTGTTCTCACCAAAATCATCACGACGTTTCCCTCAAACACTACAAGTTCACCCGTCAATATGTATTTTCTCGACGAACACCTCTTGTACATCCCCTTGGATGACCCTTGGTATGGAGAACTTCTTGTCTACCTTTGGACATAGAATTTTGGGTCTCATATCTCATGAGACGATCATCGGTGCATTCACCATTAGGCCCCTGACTACCTTCTCATCGTTGACATTTTGTATCAATGTGGGGTTGACACCATACTCCGCCAATGTTTGACCATCGATGAAGTCGATACATCCTTGAATGAGTTCCATCGCGACGCTTGTGGTGGCTACCTCTAAGGGATGTCTACCACCCAAAAAATCATTCGAGTTGGATACTTCTGGCCCACATTGTTTCATCACTTCATCCACATTGTCAATTGATGCAACAAATGCCAGCTTTATGCAAACAAAGCATGAGCGCCACTTGCTCTTCTACATCCAGTTATCAACATCGACCCCTTCTGAAAATGGGGCATTGACTTCATGACTTGCAATCCTCCATCTAGAAATGGACATAAGTACATCATGGTGGTAGTAGATAACTTTACCAAATGGGTCGAAGCCATGGCTACCTTCAACAACACCATTGACACAACAGTGCATTTTGTCTTCAACCACGTCATTACCCACATCAGAGTACCACTACAGTTATTCTATGATCACGATAAACACTTTGAGAATAAAATCTTCGTCGAACTCTCCTCAAGGTTAGGATTCTCCCATGAGTTTGCCTCCCCATACTACCCTCAGTCTAACGGATAGGTCGAGGCTATCAACAAAGTCCTCAAAACCATGTTGCAATGCACTGTCAAAAAACATGACACCAATTGGAATCATATATTGTTTTCATCAGTATGGGATTATCGCACGATAGTCAAAACTGCCACCAGTTTTACACCATTTCACCTCGTTCATGGGATTGAATCCACCTTCCCCACCAAGTGTGAAATTCCCACCTTGCGCACCTCCATCGAGTGTGAAATTCCCACCTTGTGCACCTCCATCGAGCTATAACCTGACACTGCTTCAATGCAGTAGTGCTTGCTAAAATTAGAGTCACTAGACGAAGATCATCAGTCTTCATTACAAAACAATGAGGCAACTAAAAAATGGTCTAAAGCCACCTTTGACCGCCATGTCAACCTTCACTCATTCAATGAAGCCAATCTCATCCTAGCGTATGATATTGCTCACGATACTTTCGGCCATGGGAAATTCAAGTCATTATGGCATGGACCCTACATCGTCCAAAACTACCTCACTAAAGGGGCATACATCCTGGCCTCTCCCAAAGGCTATCCTCTCAAATAATCCATCAGCGGGTTGTACGTCAAGAAATTTTACACATGAGCATAGTCATTCTACACTAGGATTTTTCTTTGTACACATTTGTAGAGTTTTTAGTCTTCTTTTCTCATATCAACTCCTCATGTCTGATCTACCATTCATGTTATTGATAGATGACTCCTCCATAGGCCTACTACATTGGTTACGCTAACAGAGCTAGCTGTTGGACATAGAATCTCGCTTCGGCCACTTGTGCCTTTTACACCCCCTCACATGAACTACTCCACTCTAGCGACATATGTTTGGGCTCAACAACCAACAACCAAGCAGAATACACAGTCATCGTTGGCCTCCTCACTGAGGTCAATCACCTCCACATTCGTCACCTTAGAATCTTATTAGATTCCCAACTTGTCATTTTGCAGCTCAACAATGTATACCATGTCCACGATCCTCGCCTCTTTCGCAAATACCTGCAAGTTAGACTCTTATCTCGCATTTTTTATTCCATTACATTTACACATATTCCACAACAATTTAATCAAATAATAGATAACATGGCTAACCTAGTGTTATATTAGCATTTATCACATCAAGACATCATCACACATACATAAAGCATCAAAAGTTTGTCAACGCATATAGATTAGACATCATAAAAAACATACCAATATCATCACATGTAAACATCACAGAGATCCCAAACATGTATATCCATAT
>ML776820.1:548171-581214 GCA_009831015.1 Picea engelmannii
AAGGTGTTGCTGGAAAAGGTTGACACTTTGAAGAATGCTGCAGATTCATTGACAAAGTCTGTGAGCACAGAAAAGTTCTCTTGGTGTAGAGTAACAATGGGCATTGTTGCCCTAGATTGTTGACTATATAATCCCCTAGACCCTTGGATGCAAAGAAAACAACAAGTGGGAGAATGTTGGGTATGTGTTATATTCTTTGCATGTGTGTGTGTGTGGGTGAGTCAGATACGACGACTGCGTCTGACGATCCCTTTTTGGGGCGGTTTTTGCTATTTTTAGCGGATTTTGCTATTTTTAGCTGATTTGTAAATTAATCCCGGATTAATGGATTAGGGTTTTGGTATCTACGGAATACCTAAAAACATTGTATATATTGTATGGCGAATGGTGAAATTCGATATAATGAAAAGAAAGGTTTTCCCGGTTGAGGGTTTCCGGTAAAGATCTCTGTGTATTCTGTGTATGAGCCATTGATTAATTTATGTATTTCTTAAGAATATATATGCATTGCTTTACTTCATAGGTTTAAAACTGACACCTATATGAAATGATCTTATTAGGTATCCCATGAAAATGGATAACCTCGCTTATAAACACACGTGCCACATCAGTGACATCGTAAGTGTCTCTAACTGGAATGAAATGAGCACTCTTGGTTAACTTATCCACTATCACAAGACTGACATTATGTCTATGGGATGTGAGCAGCAACCCCACAACAAAATCCATAGAGATGACTTCCCATTTGGACATTGGAACATCATGTGGCTGTAGGAGGCCTGCCAGGTGATGGTGGTCGGCTTTCACTTATTGACACTCCAAGCATTTGGCGATGAAATGGACTACATCGCACTTCATGCCTACCCAAAAGAAGAGATTCCTCATATCTGCGTACATCTTCTTCACACCTGGATGCACACAATAAAGTGCTCTATGGGCTTCCTTCAGTATGATGCTTCGAATATCCCCATTCTCAGGGATGTACATCCTTCCTCGATATCTTAACAATCCATCTGTTTCCAGACTATATCCTTCATACTTTGGGTCTAACTACCTCCCGCTCTGGAGGTTTGAAGTAACCTTTAAATACCAACTGTATCCTGGGAGTTGTGTCAACACATGTTCCCTCAGATTGACCTTTAAGGTTACCAAGGAGAAGATACGTGGTCTCCTACTCAAGGCATCTGCGACTACATTTTCCTTTCCCTTGATGTACGAAATACCAAAATCGTACTCACTCATAAACTCACTCCATCGCCTTTTCCTGGAATTCATATCTCTTTGAGTGAAGAGATGTTTTAAACTTTGATGGTCCATTTTGAGCTCAAAGTTTCGCCCCACAAGATAGTGCCTCCAAATTTTTAGAGTTAGCATTAAAGCTGCCAACTCTAAATCATGATTCGCGTATAGCTCCTCATGTTTCTTCAACTTCCTTGATGCATAAGATATCACTCCTCCATCCTGCATTAGCACGGCCCCCAATCCTTGCTTCGAGGCATCCGTGCAGACTGTGAAGTCCTTTTCCATATCCGGCACACATAGAATTGGCGCACTAGTTAGTAACCTCTTAAGCTCAATGAATGCACTATCACACTCTTCTGTCCATTCATACCTGACCCCCTTGCGTTGAAAAGTGGTGATGGGTTTCGCTAATTTTTAGAATCCTTCCACAAATCTCTGGTAATAACCTGCTAGCCCCATGAAGCTTCTCACCTCATGGGCATTTTTCGGCACTAGCCACTCCATAATGGCCTTTACCTTTTCTGGGTCCACAAAGATTCCTTCACCAGAAATGATATGTCCTAAATAGTGGATCTCTTTCTGGAAGAAGGAACACTTCAACAACTTCCCATACAATTTGTTCTCTCTAAGGCAGGACAACACTATTCGCAAGTGTTCCTCATGTTCTCTTTCATTCTTGGAATAGATGAGGATGTTATCTAAAAAGACTTTTACAAAACGGTCTAAGTAATTCCAGAATACGCCGTTCATGAGGCTCATGAATACTGCTGGCGCATTGGTCAATCTGAAAGGTACTACAACAAACTCGTAATGTCCAAACCGAGTTCAGAAGGTAGTTTTTGGGATATCACCTTCCTTAATCCTTAATTGATGATACCCTGATCACAAATTGATCTTTGAGAATACCGCTGCTCCTTTCATCTGATCGAAGAGGTCATCTATTCGCGGCATCAGGTACCTATTCTTCACTGTAGAAAGGTTCAAGTCCCTGTAGTCTATACACAGTCGTAAGGATCCATCCTTCTTCTTTACAAAAATTACTGGTGCGCCCCAGGGTGAGACACTGGGCCTTATTATCCCTAAGTTCAGTAACTCTTTCAACTGCATTTGAAATTCACAAAGTTCCCGTGCTTTCATCCGATACAGAGTCTTGGAGATTGGTTCTACACCAGGTTTTAGCTCAATGGTAAAATCAAGCTCTCTCTCAGGAGGTAACCCTAGTAACTTGTTCGGAAAAACATCCTGAAATTCTGACAATACTAGGTACTGATCCAAAGAGGGTCCCTTCCTTTCATTCATTGCTTCCACTACATAAAGTCGACACCCTTGTCTCAAGCATCGCTTAACCTTCATAGTTGATATAAAGCGTAACAACACTTTTCTCTGTACACCCTAGATCTCTACTGGTCTTCCTTCATCATCAACACAAAGCACCCTCTTTGCGAAACAATCTACCAAAGCCCGATGAGATGCTAACCAATCCATTCCAATGATTAGGTCATATGCCCCAAGAGAAGTGAGGTATACTTTCAACCTGGTAGTACACACTCCCAGGTCTACTATACAATTATCAACACTAGGTCCTACCACTTGTTTTTCCCCCAAAGCCATCTCGACTTGTTTAAAGTCATCGTGCTCGTAGGCTGCCAACCCACTCTTTTCTAATGCAGATGGTGAAATGAAACTATCTGTCGCACTAGAATCAAACAAAATCTTAACATTGATATGATTTAGCGTACCTCATGACTCCACCACCGTGGATTGATGTTCGGCCTGGTGGTTATTAACCGCTGCGTAAATCTGGTGGCTGCTACTTGCTCTCCCCATCGGTGCCTTTCCTTCTCTATGCACAAACCCTGATTGTAACTCTGGGCAGTCGCATTGGTAATGGGGTCCTCCACACCCCCAATAGGTAACACGATATTGAACCTGTGCATTTTTATGTGACTGCCTCTAGAATGAGTTCCTCCCCCTGGAACCCCTGCCCCTACTCGTTGTTCCCTGAGATGGTCATAGACCTGTCTGCATCACTGGCGATGAATGAGATGTTGCACTTGCTACCATTGAAATCCTTGCAAATACTATCCTTGGCATGACTCTGTTACCATATGGTGGTCGCCTTGAGCCCCCTCCCCCAGGAAAAGTCCTCAGGGCCTTTCCTACGAATCCAGGGCGATGCGGAAATGTTGGTCTTGTACCCCCGGTTAAGTTCACGTGTTCTTCTGCGTAACGCACATTTTCCACCGCCTCCACTACTGAAGACAGTTTCCACATCCGCACCATAGCTCTTATCTTAGGGTTCAATCCATAGATGAAGCACTTTGCCTGTCATTGGTCGTTATCCATATACGACACATATTTGACCAGTTCCATAAACCTGATCTCATATTCTTCTACAATTCTGTTTCCCTGTACTAGGGCATGAAATGCCCCTACCTGTTGTTCCTCGTAGTATGCTGGTAGATATTTCCTTCAGAACCTCTCCTCGAAAATTTCCCAAGATACTGTGTCTGGGGTAAGGTGCAGTTGTCTTTCCAGGTTGCCCCACCATTTCAAAGCGTTGTCTCTTAATTGAAAAATTGTGATCTTTGCCTTTGAGTTGGACGCATAGTCCTTTAAGGAAAAACACCTTGTCATGTCTTCCAACCATGCTTCCACGCGTTCACTGGCGCGACCCCCGACAAACTCTGGAAGTTTGATCTTCTGCAATTCTCACGTGATGTCTTCAGGTGGGGGTCCTCCCTCTGAATCCCTTGACGCTTCTGGATTACCCGTTCCAGACGGTGGGGGTTCCACTTCAGTCCCTATTGGTTGTCGCCCCTTTAAAGTCTCGTTGATGGCTTCCAACGAGCGCAGTGTGAGGGCTAGTTCGGGCGATGGTGGTGGTGGCACTGGCGATGTTGGCGGTGCTTGCGACGATGCTCCCCTACCTCGATTCCCTCAAGTCTTGACCATCCTATATGCTTTGACCTGCATCAACCAAAGTTGTCAGGGTGAGTTCCAGGATGTTTCAAATTGGTGCTACTTAAACTTAGAAACAGGGTTAGGCATAAGTTTTCTTTACTTGTCTGTAAACAGACATTACTCCATTAGGGGATTGGCTAGGTTAGGGTTAGGATTAAGCATCTAAGCTTGATTTCTTCGCCCCTACGAAAAGGACTATTGGTTCCCTTGCCCTAGCTACGCTAGCCTTGTGCCTCACTCGCCACTTCCTAAGCTCACTCTCCTAGTACATATGTCGCCTCCTTCTCGCTTGTTCTAGTCTAAGCCCTTTTAAATTTTCGCATACAACTTGATTAAAATGACTTCTAACCTTATGTTTATTAATTTATGCCGATATGCGTACACCTATTGACAATGGGCACAATTAATGATCTTTTAATCTTATTTAACCTTAAACCCTGATCTGATGGCTTTGCATTGAAGATGCTGGCATATTTTCAGTCGTCCTCCAAAATCAATGGGTCAGATTTATTGTTCATAACTTTCTTGCATTTATCAAGGCATCCGTTAACATGTTTACTTTTTTTTTTTTTTAACATTTACCTAATCACATTAAAAAATGCTATAAGGTTATATAATTACCATGTTTAATGATTAAATAGGATTAAACCGCGACATCTAAATAATTATCCCCAACTGTCAGCCATGTTTCGACATTCACAATGCTATGTACCTTTCAACGTTAACCAGCCACCAACCACTTTGCAGCTGTGCTAGTTTATTAAAAACTAATAGTCTAGACTTAACTTAATCCTAAGTTTCAATCACCTTAATCAACACACATACATTTTTTTTTCCAAGGCACATACATGGTGCGTTGGTGTTTGGTTGTTCCATAAGGCTTAGGTAGTGGGTGGTCACGAGTTCTAAACCCGTCTTCTCCGGCAAAATTTTAATCTAACCCAAATTTAACCTAAATTAACTTTAATGTAATTTTAAATTAACTTGACCTAAATAATATATATATATATATATATATTTTACACAATATTTTTTTTTTTTTACACTTAAAATAATACAAAAAAAATAAACGAACACACAAAAAAAAAATTATAAGAATTTTAGTAAACAAAACATAAAAAAAATCAAAATAATTTAACAAAATAATGTGATAAAAAAAAAACATATATCCACTCACGCCAAGGAGGGGACATCCGCGGGTTTGACCCCAAGACTTCTCCCCCATAACAACTACAATTACCAATGTGCCACCGCCATGGAACGTAGAAACCATAGAATAGGCAACGTGGGACCTGGCATGAGGCCCATGTGCCTGCATCCACTACTCCATGCACATTAATGATAATAATAAAAAAAAACAACACAAATTTCTATTTTTTTAGGGTTTCGTTCGAAGTCACTTTGTTTTCACCTCTCTTTTTTTCTTACCACTTGCTCGGCTATCTCCCTCACAGACTGACCTTTCTTTTGGCCCTTCTCTTCATCCAGGAGTGCAGCCATGGCTGACCTCTACCTACCTGCCTCCTCTTCCCTAACAATGCTTATGAATCCCTACGCATGGCCAGGATTGTTGAGAACCAAGCTCGCATGGCAGAGTTGGGATTTGTATGGTTTATGTGTGAAATCTTTGACATGTTTTAGGTCTATTTTGGATGAGAAATCCCTTACAATATGAGTCATTGGACTGTCCAAACGAAATTCATCAGTGTGGATGAAGCCCTGAGAAATCAGTGAAGAAGAAGAGTAGAGAGCCTGACGACCATCTGGAAGTGCCTTACTTCTGCTACAAAAAGTGAGAGAAAGCCTCCTCATATACGAATCCATTTTTAAAGCTTTAAACCCTTCCCTTAACCAAATGGACGTTTAATAGTTAGGCTCTTGTGTGTATATTTTCCTGCGGTATCTGTCCATTCCGTAAAGCCATTGAAGGTGTATATTTCAGAATTGTGGATTCGAAATCGAGAAAGTTGTGGATTTGAAACGCCAGAGTACATACCGTGTTGAGATAGAGGAAAGAGTGGTGACTTTTATCATGATTTTCACGCAGCAGATTCAAACTAGGAACATCTCAATAATTCTCGAAGTCCATCATTCAGTTTTTCAAATTCGGGATATTTGGTTTGGTCTCTGGGAATTTACGAGTTGGGAAAAATTATTACGAGGGAACGAGGTTAGAATTTTGAGATCAGAATGATGGAGACTTTGCCAAATCCTACAATGCAATCAATTGACATCGTGACGCAAATACTGTGTAGGATCGACTCCCCGCGTGACCTGATATCAACTTCTGTCGTTTTCAAAACATGGAGATCAACAACCAACGATCTGTCACGGCTGCACCCCTGGACGCTTGAAGACCCCTTGACAACCATGGAAGGTGCCTAGGTGTCCATCATTCCCATGCTGCCGAAGACCCCTCACCTCTGTCACTGAATTAATTCTGTCGTCGATTCACCTTTGGCATCCTTCAAGACCCCTAGGAGCTTAAGGCCTCTCAGGTTTCCCTTAATTTCCCAGGCGGTGGAGTCCGACAACGGAGAAGGAGAGTCACCGCGCATTCCATCACCCCTGTAGTAGTCGACTAAGCAGGCCAGGAGATTTAGAAATTAGATCATTCACAAAATGGTCATGGGCAGGTTAGGTTTTAATTGGGTTCACAGAAAACCAATTTTACAGAAAAACCAAGATTTTTTTTTTTGTCTTTTTTTATTTTTTTATTTAGAGAATTTGTATTCTTCTTCTAGCTGAAATCCGTGGGGTTTATTATTTTTATTATGCCCTTTCTCTCGTAAGACTTCAACCTTCTTATTTTTCAAATTAGCATTTTGTTTTAACAGTAAAGGTAGTTAAATTATCAGATATCCCGCACAGAGGGATCAGAACTCAAGGTGGGATTAATAGATTCAGGGTTAGGGAACAAAAACTTGAAGTGGGCTTAAATATCCAGTGTTATGATGGAGCTATTCTAGTTTGTACTTTTACTTCAATTTTTAAATATAATACTCCTTTGTTTTGCCTATGGTACTTGTACCTGCAGTGCAAATATCCTCAACTTAGGGATCACTTTTGTTGGTGCCTGTGGTACTCATACCTACAGCGCATATGAGAAGTGTGTTTGTTGCAAAACTTTCTAAAGGTGGTTACTGAAAGTTTGATTTAGCAAAGGACAGTTGTGATTGTGTCTACCCTTCTTGTGAAAAGCCTCAGAAAATCTTGGAGACGTGTTATTTTTATAAATGTAAATGGGAATACACCAGTATGGTGCAGCAGCCAAGTGCGAGCGAATTTGCACCTCCAAAAAGATATATTAAGAAAGAGGGCAGCGACATGGCAAACACTAAAAATGGATATTTTAAATACATTGGAGACCTAATAAAATGGAGGTTCCTCGAGTTCAATGTGGAGAAAAATCCAGAGGAAGAGCTTGTTTATCTCTAATATGATTTGATTGTTCAGCACCAACTGCAAGTTTTGATGACGCTTTTTTTTTTTAGGCATTTGGCAGTTAAGTATATGAAAAGGACTCTACAGTATGATAGATCCGCAAAGCATTTGGAGGAATGATTAATTTGTTGTTAGGGTTTAGAGTGATAAAAACGTTTTGAAAATCTACTCCATTTTTGGATAATCCAAATAGATGAAGTTTCACCTTGGTTGGAAATCTTCTGTTGATTGAGTCTCAGATATATTTTTTTTTGGGCTTAAGATGTCTGAAGTTTAATGTAAATATTTTGGTGCGCCTCGTTTTCTTCTTCAAACTGGAAGTTGAAGTAACCATATATTTTTGTAATTTCACAAGTTCTTTTGGAAATAGTTCTATCAATATGCCCTCCCTATATTCGGTAATATTCTCATATTGTTTTTGTGAAATACTTTTTTATTTTATTTTTTTTATTTTTTGAAAATTTTCAATATGTATTTCATTTATTTTTATTTTTCATTAAAATTTTTGTGTTTGGTTCGCAGGTTAGGTGTAGCTGGAGTTGGAGCTGGGAATTTGGCCCTTAAGGCTCAGATTTATCAATTTTTTTTTTTTTTGGGTGGGTACAATTCTATTACTAAATCGGGTAGGCGAGTAGGTAGGTAGGCCCTTGGTTCCAGATTTGAACCAGGGCTTTGATACCAAATGTAGGGGGCGAATAGATTTTACATCAATTTATTTCATAAACTAAGACAGTAATTTCATAACAGCATAATAATCTTCATAATAGTAACTTCTGTAACTTAAATTTTACAATGAATCATAAATTTTTCTAACATAATACAACAATGCATAATTTTAAATAAATACCTAAGTCTGATGCTAATAATCCTCTGTTTGTCTTCCACTTGCCTCCTTGACCTCTGCTGCAAAACACTGCCCAAAACCTAGTTCCTCCCTGCCAACTAGGTAGCTTCCTAGCTCCAGGATATCATATGAATATCCTAGCCCCCATGCCCAAAACCTCTAGCAACCCTGGTGCCTGACTGATATAATCCCACTCCCAAAACTCCACTCCTCTCTGCAAATACAGAGCCCCCAAAATCAATCGCTCCTCCCCAGTAGAATGACCTCCCGTAAACCTCATTTCCCTCCTTATTCCTCCTTTCACCGACTTATGCCTTTACTTCCTTACCTACCCCTCGTTAATGCCCCTTATCCTCCCTTTTATTATTTTATCCTCTTGTATATAATATGTTATCCCTTGTTGGGTATGTAACTTAATTTAACTATATAATTTATTATCCCCTTTTTATTTCTTTACCTTATTAATTAATGAGTTAATTAATACTTAAATTAATCATTGAAAATCATGAATAACTAATTAATAATAATAAATTAGTTAATGTTATTTTAAGAAATAATTATTGTTTAGGTAATCTTTTAGGACAGTTAGATTATTAAATTAATTATAATTAATAATCCTTTACGTCTATTTAAGCAGGGTCGTTACATCCTTGTCAAAGAAAACCCAAATTAAAACTCTGTTCTATTCTATTTAAAACTTGGTTTTAAACTTGATTATAAAATCAAAAAGGAAAGCATAATCTAATACTAATTACACATGGGGTTAGTCTATGGGTCTTCAGATCCATTCCTAACTACACGATTAATGCATTCTAACACAATTCATTATACTAACCTGCAAAAGAGAATCAAAGCAATTAAATTATAACAACAAACTAATT
The DNA here is from genome assembly GCA_009831015.1 of Picea engelmannii. Lineage (NCBI taxonomy): Eukaryota > Viridiplantae > Streptophyta > Pinopsida > Pinales > Pinaceae > Picea > Picea engelmannii. Next base: position 557,547 of record ML776820.1, read on the forward strand.
AACATAAAAAATGCATGTACAATAAAATAAAGAGAACAAAACTATGAAATGCATAAACAGACACAAAGACAGTTACTAGACTACTGGTGCCCCCCCTAGCAGTTTGTGGTTACTTCTCAAACACACACCATGAACTCAGCAAAATGAATTCACCATTAAAATACAGAAACGCATTTTTATACAATTCTTGCAATTGAAAAATGCAAAAACAGAGCCAAAATCATTTTTGGCTCTAACACACGACTTCTTCTACTTCTTAACAATTATCTAACCACCAAAAATTTATTTATAATTTTTATAGAACAAGTGGTCGACCACAGGAGGTTCAAACCACTTCTAAAATTGGCAAATTTCATTAATGGTGCCCTAACTACCGAAATAGAGAGAGCCAATAATCACCCACCATAACAACCCAAAATCACGTTGTCAAGAGTTCAGTAGCTAGAGGGGATAAGCATGAACAAAACCCACATTCTTGATTCACCCATTACTGGCTACCAATACCATAACCGCCAAGTCGCCCTTCATTTCTGTGCAATACACAGTGCTGGATAGAGTGTCGGATCGAGTACCAGAACGAGTGTTGGAAGGAGTGCCAGATCAAGTGTTGGAGGAAGAAACATAGTGCATTTTCACCCTGTAACACTAAAAAACATGAATCAACTCCTTGGAAGAGTAAAAACATGATGAATTATATTCAATACAATCATTAAACATGAATTATATGTACCTAGTGTCGATCATACCATTTTAATATAAAATTCTTCAAAAATCTCCTTCAAAACGTGAGAAACACATATATACATTCTGTAAAAGTGTATAATAACGGTCATAAAATTGATCATATCTCGGGCCCAACAATTCCCTGATCCCTTTCCTCTATCCTTTTGTCTTCTTTTGTTCTCAACAATCAACACATCACCTGATGTCTCACTTGTGATTTTCCGTCACATTTCCTTTCTAAGGATAACACCAATAACATCATCAAATTTTAGAGTTTTTGAACCAGAGACCAATTTACTTACAACCATGACCAAGCCATTCCATCTTTTTGCCAATGAGCACAAGATTAGAAGAGCCCTGGACTCATCATCAAAGTCCACTTTTACAAAACTTAGCTGATTAGTAACCGTATTAAATTCATTTAAATGATCTACAATAGACCCACCTTCTAACATATTCATATTAAATAATATCTTCATTATAAATACCTTATTGGACACCAAGGGTTTTTCATATAGTTTACCCAATGCGTCCATCAACTCCTTTGTTTTCTTTTCTTTTGAAATATTGAAATCTATCGACACTGCCAGGATCAGCCATATCATTCATAGTGCCTTTATGTCGATAACCTCCTATTCTTTGTCCTTCATGGTCATCGACTTCTTTTATATTCCACCCAATGTTAGGAATAGATCCTTATGATATAAATAATCTTCCATCTTCATATTCCATAACTGGTAGTTTTGGAAGTTAAATTCATCAACCCTAAACTTTCCATATTCCACCATTCTTCCACTCAAATGAGGAACCCTCTTTTCCTATGAGTTACCTTTCTCTCTGATACCAGTTATTAGAAAAACAGGATCACAGAGAAATAAAATAAAACAAATGCAGAAATAAAACACAGAAGATACACGATATAATAGAAACACACATATACGTGGTTCCCACCAAAGAAATTGTGAAGTCCTTCCTTTTTATTATCCAACAAAATAAATGGATATAACCTACAACTCAACTTCTATAACTTCCTCTTTTATCTCTCATGGTCTCCTCTCTCAGAATACAATATTCACGATAATACAAAGTCTCAATACAATTTCCTCATAAGAGAGGGTTTCCTTCTAGGGAAAAAAACCCTAAAATAATTTCTATTGTCGATCTATGACCTTATAATGAATGGTCCAGATTGACTACAAAATTACAGTATTTTACAAAGACATTTTTCCCAAAATTTTGCTTCGGGAGCACTACCCCCAAATCCCCCACCAGGGAGGGGCTAGAAAAAAATTTGTTGCACCCCCCCCTCATTATGGGGGAGGAATCTGTTGAGTTTATGGTAGATACAGGAGGTATTAAACCTCTATGTATAACCATGACAGGAATAGAATATTCTAGGAAGCAAGAAGAAACCCTAAAGCATTGGACATAATCCTAGAAGACAAGTTAGCTAAAGGAAATATCTAATATTGAGTTTTTATCCTCCAGAATGAGAATTTGTCCCAGAAAACTAAGGAGGAGCAGTATAAATATAGGACAACAGATCTCATTTGGAGGATATAGCTCACAACTACAGAAATTCAGTAGTGTGCATTGCAGAAATTTAGTGCGCAAGCCTGGAGGGTAGTTGTAGTTGTAGTCACTGAAAACCTGTAATTTCGGTCTTTCTGGGTTGGGATTTTTTTATCAAACTTGATTATCTTTGCATGCTGCATTAGCCTTGGTTTTCTATTGATTTTCTACTATAATTATTCTCTGTCAAGGTTAAGGTGCCCAGGGGTGACTTTGGCCTATGTTTGGGTGACCATATTGATATACTTTCTATGGTGAAACGAGCACACCTACTTTTCTAACAGGTTATGTGCCCACACTATCTTTGGATAGTCTAATTGTTGGAATATAGATTGGGAGTATTTTCTCAGTTGCAGTTGTCGTCAAAGTTTTTGTTGTAGCAACAAAACCCTAACCCTCTTGTTGAGGCACCTTAAGTGAAGATATTGACCTAATTTATGGATAGCATAGTGTACCCTAATCTAGCGCACCTCTTGGTACTCTCAGCAAGCTAAGACGTCAAGTTTGAGTTTTTGGTCAAATTCAAAGGTTTGCCAAGTCAAATTCAAAGGTTGACCAAGTTAAAGAAGTCATGAATTACTCTATGAAGTCAGAAAACAAGTTAGAAGGGGCTTCTAACATTAGAGCATGGAAGACAAGGATTGACCTCATACTTTCCCAGAATAAAGTCTTGCATATCATGAAAGGAAAGATCATGGAACCACATTTTGAAGAAGCAAAGGAGAGAGGGAACCTCAGAACGTTGCAATTATGGAGAAGTTCAAGGACAATGACATTAATTCCATGAGTATCATAGTGGAATTTGTAAAAGACTACTTGATACCCTACATCTATCATCTTGACTCATTTAAGAAGATGTATTATGCCCTAAGTAATATCTTCTCAGTCAGAAACATTGGACACGTAATGAGCCTGAAGAATGAGCTTCATGACATGAAAATGAATGATGATGAAAGCATAACATCATACTTTGTGAGAATCTCTCAGTTAAGAGATCAACTACAAGATATGAAGAAATCATTTCAAGGAACCAGTAAATATAGTACTCAACATCCTTCCCAAGACATGGGATGTGTATGCTGCAAAGAATGAACACAAGAAAGGAGTATCTCACAGTTGAATAACTTTGGACTTTTTTTGTTTGTTTTAAGATTCTTGTGGTGTGATTTTTCGGAATTATTATCCGGATTTTCCATAGTGAAATTCATTTTTATCGACGTTTCGAATCCTTTACCTAGATTCATCTTTAGGACAGATTACTCAATGATAAGGATAGCATGCCAGAGTTATAAATATGAAAGTTTGCAGAGAAAAATAGGTAGGTCGGCTTTAAAAATTAAGAGAGAAACCTAGAAACTAAAACCTAAGGTCGGTTAAATTTCTTGGTCAAAATCTAAGATATTAGCACGACCTACATTAAAATTTGGACTTGTTGTGCACAAGAAGAATCAAGGATTAGCACAAAAGATAAATCCCAAAATAAATATGATGATCAAGCCTTCACAGAAAAATTCAAGAATTTCAGGAATAAGAGGAAGTTTGGATTAAGGAAGGAAACATATGAAGCATCAGTTGCCAAAGAAAGGGATCCCTCAAAGAATTCCAAGAAGGATAAAAGAAGCTTCTTCTAAGTCAAGGTAACAATAATTATTCAAAGTTCGTGTTCATACCATGTTTACATAGTTCCTGTACATATCATGTATGTATATTTCTTAGAAGATAAGATGTTCAAGTGAAACAATACCTATGGAAGAATAACAAGATAAGGATTGCTATCACAATGATTAGAAGTCAAGAAATACCCATGGAAGAAGTTGGAATATTCACATCATATAGAAGAACCCATGGACCTAATAGCTAAAGAGAGATATGAGGAAAAACATGAAGATTCCAAGAAAGAAAGAAACACAAGAAGAACTAATTATTATACCGAGAATCACAACTTGATTTGAACTCACTAAAAAGAAATTAAGCAGAAGGAATGGAAGTTATGATAAATAAAAATGTATGTAAGAAAATGTGAAAAATACTTATGAATGGAAGCATTGCATGATTCATAGGTTCTTCCAGAAGGAGGGAGAAGACTTTGATAACAACTTGTTTCGGTAAACTAGATATACCTCTTGCCGTATCCATGGATTGGAATTTACATGTAAAAGAATGATCCTCCTAATAAAGAAAGTGAGAAAGAATGTTATACCATAAAGAGACCCATGTATGCATGTATAAGAAGACCTCATATGGATTCAAACAACTTGATGCAGAGTATCTCATATACAACAGAAGCATGGTGAAACATTTCTATGACAGAGATAGTGTATCATAATAGTTACTTAGAAGTATGGGATGATGGATTTCTAATCCATGGCAAACTCTCATGATGACAGAATAAGTGCTACTTGGATATGTTTCAGTTTGAGCTTTTCCGCGATGTCATGATCTAGCAGGAAACATAAGTGTTGAATTCAACCATGTTATATTGTAATGATCAAAGCTATATGAAGCCTTCAGAGAAAACCAGTGTTCCATGACAAACTGAAGTACATTGAGATCAAGAATTATATTCTCCATGATGAAGTCCATAAAAGAAAAGTGATTCTCCAATATATCTCCACATATGAGCAGATATCATATATTTTGGTAAATCCTTTGTCCAAGATGAAAATTTTGTGTACTCAAGAAACAAGTTGGGGCTCGTGGAGAAAAATTCCTTATTGAAAAAGGAAGAGATTAATCCCAGGTTGGGAGGGATAAATGATATGTTATTTATTTATGGAAAGTCATTTTTCAGTTTTAAAAATGGTCCAATATGAGAAGTTCCTTTCCAGTTTGGAAAGTGGTTTGAGATTTGTGATGGACAGGCATCTTCCAGTTTGAAAAATGGTCCAGATCGGACAGTCATTTTCGTAATGAAAATGGTCTGATAGATTCTTGATGTACCATAGATAGGGATTCCCCTTATGGGTAGTGTGGGTGAATGGTCTATGACAATCATTTTTATTGGAAGTCACTCTGAGTATTGGTCAAGTAGAATGGTCTGCCTCATCGGGTAGTCATTCTTTCAAAGTTCACAGTTGTGAGTAGTTTCGAAGAACGGTTCATTTTGGAGGTTGGTGCAAGACAGACATTTCCATTAGGAAATGGTCTAGACTGTTTTTACACATTGTTTTGGTCATCTTAGTGACCCATTGACAACATGTGTTCATGTTCCCAAAAAGAGCCTTTCTCCATGAGGAAAGTGACTGGCTTCTGTTAGCACTAGAATTCACCTTCGAATGGTGTAGAAGGTAAGCCTAGTACCCATCAGTTTGTATGTCGCAATGAATAAATTTAAGCGGGGTATAATGGACACAGAATCAGGATTATATCGCTTTAAATAATAAATCTGAATGAGGCAATGCATGAGCAAGTGAAGTCTTTCTTTAACTTCAGTCAGTAAGTTGTAGTAAAGGGTGAGTAGGGGGAATAACTAGTGAGGAAATGTAGAGGTATTCTATGGACATAGGGTCTTCCAGCAACCTAAGGAGGAAAAGATTCGAGTACAAGATCTTCTTGAAACCAAAACTTCAGGAAACTAAAAACGTCATAACCATATTGCAATCAAACATATATTACAATGCAGTCACGACACCTCGACTAGAACACCCATGCACTGGTCTTCAATATCAGAAGAAAAAGAGATGATACAAAAGTTGATTGTCAATAAAAAAGAAGTCTCAAATGGAAACACATAACCAGAGAACCAAAGGCTTCATTAAACATTTACAATACGGGATCTTAGCTCAACCATCGACCATAACAAAATATCAAAATAGAGGATTTATACTCAGAACAATTTGCCACCATGAGAGATGTGACTTGGCTATTACATTCAAAGCTTTGCGTCTGTATATTCTTCTGTCAGACATGATCTCAGATCAGTATGGGATTTGCAGGAGAATTTGCTGACAGGGGAACTTTGGGCTGACAGTCTGCTCTCACAACCAACTATTCCATGCATTCTATTTATGTGGTGAAACGAGGTTTCAACCACCTTCCCCATTTTCATTAACTACTTTTATCAAGATCGGGTTGAGGCCCAACACCTATGATTGTTCAAAGAGACGCCCATAAATCCTTCCAATTGATCTCGACATCTTGAAACCATGCAGATATTCTGTTGAGACAAAGATGGGCGCTTTTGGCCCTTAGCGCAGCTCCTATCCATCGATCCACATGACATTGGGCCATGACCTTACGCATATCCCATAAGAAATTTTGGGATCTCTCATTTTGGGAGTCTTCACTCCCCTTGATTTCAAATATCTCGATGATCGATCCTGCGAAACAACCCATCTAGATCGACAGTTGGATTTACTTTGGATTTGACAACCATGATCATTTCCTTAAACAATCTCAGTTGCCCGTTGCTTGACATGCGCTTTCCCTTTATTTATGTCCCTTCTTCTGTATGACTGTGGCTTGTGATCATGGGCCCAAATCATAGGCGCGTCATGATTTCCCATTTCGCGAACTCACATTGTGTTTCATGCTCAAATATCTGAGTTGCAAAATCACGATCACTCGAATCGGGTGACATGCGTATCTTTGCATCGGATGGACCAGATCATTTCATCATTTTAGGACCTTGAACCATCGACACTTCTCACCTCAGTCTTCCTGAAAAGACTTTTCCCATGTTGATCCTCCACTACGTGTCCTTTTGAAATAGACGACCCTGATCATTTCACGACCTCATGTTTCACAAGTCCTCATGACTCCACCCTTTGAATTCTCCATTCTGTGAGTCAGTGAAATGCTAATCTTGCACTGCATGTCCTTCCCAGGATCAATGGCTAGGATGGCCTTATGATTTCAGAAATCTATCTGACACTATACTTCGTGTAACTCTGTGATCCCGATCGCCCGATGGTCATCAATCTGATATACCTGGTGGATCTCTGCCATTGAAATATGATCTTGCTCACTCGCTTGATTTGAGTCCATAGCATAACACTCTAAGTGTTGTGCTTGTGCTTATGGTTGCAGCCTCTATAAGAAAATACTTGGATGACTAGATGAGGGATAGGGAATGCAAAAGGATCAATGACAGAGACAAGGAGAGATAAGCGATCGACCTCAGAGAAAACAAAAAGGCTTAGGGATGACACCTCTCAAGCAAACAAAATAAGAAAACTATAAGCCGAAAGGAAAAACCTTATGATTGGGTCTACGAAAGGAGGAGAGACAGGAAAAAATATATACTTAGGTGGAAACCACAAACCCCTAAGGCTTTGACAAGTTTATGTCATAACAACTTCCTTTTCCAAAAAATCCTATTAAGGAAGGTCATCGCAGGATGCATCATAATCAGGGTGCGATGATCCTCGATCATCCCACTCTGCTATAAAACTAGTTTGTGACATCTCCATAGGCTAATCTACAGCTGGGGTGAGACAATGTCAAAATCTAAGAAAAGGTCGACCTTCACGAAAGTTCTAGAAGGAGATATTTTGGAAGGTGAGGTGGCATCTGTATGGTTGGGATCCTACTCGCTTCTTTGATTTGGTGGGATCATCCTAATCTCTTTAACCGTCTTTCTTTCCCCTATATAAAGAGGAATTTCTCATGGAAAAGGCTAAGGTTAATGAAGTTTGATTTAAGAAATATTATTATTAAATAGGCTAATATTGTATGGAGAATTATGCATTGGGTCATTCTTGAGAGCTACATTTCAGTTCATCAAGTCATTATGGATATTCTTCATTCAAGTTTGGAACAAGTGTGTGTGTTGGAGAAAAGGTTCATCGGAAAGGGACCTTGCAACATCAAGGCTTTGGTTGTAATATCCACTTTCATTATTTATAATACATTGACATGTTTCTTTCCCATAAAACTCATCTCATTTTATTGTATGATTCCTTGATCACACACATAGGTTCTCTTTGAGTATGCTATATTTCTTTCACTTTGGTTGGCTTGTGTTCTCTTGCATATCTAATATCATAGGAGCACTGGAGTGGAGCTATGATGAAGACGACAAGAGGAAGTGATATTTAAATGGTATGTTGCCCATCTTTCGTTTGATAGTAAACTCAATGATTAGAGCCTAGGGAAAGCGTCATGTCCTATTTTGTTTTGTTCTAGATCTAGGTGGATCTAGGGAGATCTGTTTATGTCTGCATTTACTGATAAGTCCCATAACAAATGTCATTCCCTAGGGAATAATCATTCTATCTAGGTTTCACTATGATTAGTGCAGGAGGAATGGCCCAGTTAGGTGAATGGTACAGATTCAATAGTCAAGGACAAGAATTCCCTAGGGTAGACTTATTCTCTCCAGATTGCACTATGAATGGTGTCGAAGGAATGACCAAGTTAGGTGAATGGTCCAGGATAAAAAATCATGGACATTTATTCTTCTATGCTTGAGAATAATATTCCATATAGCCTATGGATGATGTTTTTACCTTCTAAGGGAAGATGCTTTTCCAGATCTCACAAATGTGAGTCGAAGAATGGTTCAGATGACCCAATTTATATCATGATATTGTTTTGTGCAGGTTGATATCAGATGATATGATTGTTGTGGAGAATATATGTCTTTGGAAAATAGATGTATGATACTTTGGTATATGTGCTCCACTGGTTGTGACTATGTGTCACTGATTAAGTAGCCATGTGTTCCTTGGTGTGGTTTTGTACCACTAGATAGTAGTTGTGTACTACTATGGATAGACACAGTTGTGTTCTATTGAATGGCATTGTTCTGATTTCCATTAGGACTATCAGTCGTGTTTGAAATGATTATCAGCTAGATGGATAATCAGTGTGATTGTGGACAAACATTATCTAAGAAAAAATGGTCCAGGACATTTATTCTTCTAGGACGTATGTCTGGATTAGAATAATAGTCCTTGTATCCCATGGCGTGGTTTCCAAAATATGTTGGAATATTTACCCTTATAGGACATATTTCTAGATTAGAAGAATGGTTCTTGTATCACTTTGTGGAGTGAGTGACTTATCCAACATCATGCCTGATTACTCTAATGGAGTATGGATTTGAGAGATGATACAGTTGATTCTATCAGATGATACTGATAGTTATGATGGTGCTCGTTGATCATGAGATAGCCTGTGTGGCTATGATGATGCTACCGATTGAATGGTATGTCTGTGCTCAAGACAATTACCTTTAAATGCCCCCCTAGCTAAGAGGGAGTTTTGATATTATGATAGTTGTGGGAGTTACTAATCCTTCACATGTAACCCTGACAAGAATAGAATATTCTGGGAAGCAAGAAGAAACCCTAAAGCATTGTACATAACCCTAGAAGACAAGTTGGCTAAAAGAAATATTTAATATTGAGTTTTTAGCCTCCAGAATGGGAAGTCAGCCCAAACAACTAAGGAGGAGCAGTATAAATATAGGACGCCGAATCTATTTTGGAGGAGACAACTCACAACTATAAAAATTCAGTAGTGTGCACTGTAGAAATTTAGTACGCAAGTTTGGAGGGTAGTTGTAGCTGTAGTTACTGCAAACCTCTATTTTCGTTCTTTCTGGGTTGGACTTTTTGAACAGTCTTGGTTATATTTTCTTGGTGCATTAGCCTTGGTTGGCTATTGATTTTCTACCATAATTATTCTTTGTCAAGGTTAAGGTGCTCGGGGGTGGCTTTGGCCTATGGTTGGGTGAAAATATTGATATATTGTATATGGTTAAACAGACGCACCTACTTTTCTAACACAAGCCCCCCCACACCCCCCATTAGGTAATGGGGTCCAAGCACTAATGAAACAAGCCTTTGAATCAGGAAGATAATAAGGCTCCATAACCAACAATGAGTTATCTACAAGCCCCTAGAAGGTCAAAGAAGTCAATTATTCTAGAAACTCCTAGAAGAAGTTTACTAGTCAAAGTGATTGTAAGTAGGAGTTAATCATGAGTAAAGTTGTTACAATAAGAAATTAATTAAATAATAAAGTGGTTACAACAAGAAGTTAGCTGAGGTTAAAGAATTTATGATTTGATTAATTAAAGAAAGTGGCTTATCCCTAGAAGATGGAAAAGAGGTAAAATTTTTTACAAAGAAGCTTCTAGAGGAAGGCACTTGGAAAAGTATAAATAAGAGAGCAAGGGATGCTTTTTATCACCTATTGAACTTAGTTGAATATCTATTTTGTGAAAGTTTATTTGCAAGCCTAATTGAAAAATCTGAGGTTGTGCGAAACTGAGGAAGTGAAGAAAGTTTGGTGGAAAAGTTTCAGAGGTGCAGAGCGAAAGGGTTTCTGAAAAACCTTAATTACTAAAGTCTTGGCGGGTCAGCCTTTAGGTGTCTAGAGGTGCATCCTCATGGGTCAACTAGTGTGAAACAAGCGAGGCACTGGTAATTTTGGGAAAACATCTAGTAACAGGCTACAAACGTTGAGCAAGGTAATGATATGAATGATCTGGTGTTCTACGTCAGTCACATAGATACAAGTATGATTGTATGTGTGTTTTGAAGGGTGTATGATGATGATATATGGTTCAACTTTGGACTATATGCTTGAGGCATACCTTGGATTCCTAGAACAAACCCTAGTGTGTGGATTGAGGCATTTATGTTAAGGTATATTGTTGTTCATGTTAAGTACTTTATTAGTGAGGTTATGGCACTTTGTTTACGAGGCATATCATGGGTGATGTGATACTAGTTAGAGGCATATTATTGATTTATTGAGGCACATTCTTGGTAGATTTTTATGTTTATTTTTCAATAAGATAGGCTTAAGCATGAAGTTCATTCCATTTTATCATTTTACTTAAACCATAAACAATTTTGTTGCAGCAACCAAGATCACAAGAAGAAACACCATGCACAAGTACATAAGAAGTATCTTGGGAAACCCTTCTCAACAAGGGAAGAAAATCCAGCCAATACTTTTCTATATTCTTCAAGAGAAATACCTTCACCACCAAGAAAAACTAGCACACAAAAAGGTGCTCATACACCCTAGAAGACTAGCACCCAAGAGAGGTGCACACTTTTCCTAAGTAGATGTACTTGCTGAAATTTCCAAACTCACACAAAAGATATGATTCCTCAATGGGGAATTTACCTTTACTTATACTAGACTGAACATGTCAACAGAAGTGTATGTTGGAACAATAGGGATGACCTCTCTATCTTATAATATAATTAATATTGACGAGATTAATTACCTTTTACATTAATTAACAATTACATTAAGGTGGGGACAACCTATACGTTTTATATTACAATTAGGGTTACAGGTAGGTCTGAATCTTGAACAATATAGAAAGGGATATTATACACCCACTAGTTCTCATCCACTAGGGGAACATCCATAGGGATGTCCATATATTTGGATCATTGCATTACAAAGAAGAACCACTTCTTCACTAGTGCTCATCCACTAGGATCACATTCACATGTGCTCTTTCACTAGCACGTCCACTCAACAAAGCTTATTTCCCACTTAATTACACAGGAACGTCATCTAGAGTTTCTCATAAAATCTTCTACTCAAAGGAGGCTTAATACATCATCTTCATTTATGTTCTCATGACAACGCACCCAACACTTTGGGATTTCATATGTTCACCTTGTGCTTAGCCACAGGCACGTCCAAATCTGTAGATATCCTTTCTCACTGTGTTACATAGGAGAATCATCTGGAGTTATTCTCAACTCTTTGTAAGGAGGAGGCCATCTCTATGTTGCAAATCTGTCTCATATAGGAACCAAACACCCCTATTGGGGGCTTTCTCCTAGGTTTGTAAGATGGATAATGTCTCACGTAGCTGCAATCATCAACACTCCCTCTCATCTAGGGAGGCATACTTCATCATGCTAAGTCTCACACGGATGTAATTTGAACTTTATCTTGGCTGGAGTCATCAACACTCCCTCTCAACCAGGGAGGCATTCTTCACCAAGTTAAGTTGGTGAATATGTGTGCAATCTGGTCATGTGTAGGAAGGTACTGAATGTGCACAATTTTCCTCTGCATCGTATATCTAATATAAGGATGTTTCATGTCATCGTGTTTCGATCCATAAGGAAACACTAGGCTATCAAGGAGATTTATACATGGATCTTGGTTATCACCATAGAAACCATCTCATGGTCAAGTAAATATTTCATAATCTTGTGAAGCCATGTGGCTTCTAACATTCGATGCGATATACTCTACTTCTGTGGTACTCAAGACCACATAGTTTTGTTTCTTGCTACATCAGGAAATCATGACAAAATTCACGGTAAGACAACAATCATGTATGCTCTTTTGGTCCACTTTACTCTTTGCTCAATATGTATCGGCATATTCTATAAGCTCAAGTTCATACTGGAGGCATATCTCAAGCCATATCCAATTGTTCCTCATATGTATCTCAATACATGATTTACTACTATCGAGTGAGTCTGTCTTAGTTGACTCATGGATTGACTAAGTACATTCACTGCATAACATGAATTTGATCTAGTATTAACCAGATACATCAATGATCCAATCAGTTGTGGATAAATTTTGTCTGAGTCATCATCATTCATTTTCTTCAAATCTATCACAGTGTTTTTGTATTTTGTCAAGTTTAACTTCTTTAATATTCCCATTGTATATTTTCCTTGACCTAGGAAAATCTCATTGGTTCTCTATCATACTTCTAGGAAGTGTAGCATCATACTCATATTCTTCATATTGAACTCAAAATTCAAAGCTTACTTGTTTTCAACAACAAAGGATTTCTGAATAAGTCATCAAAATTAGTCTCTCATCACCAACACTGTAATAATATAGGTTTTGATTAGAAACACTCTTGTTGAAACCCAAATTCATCAAGAATACATTCATCTGATATAGTTTCCAAATCATGGATGGTACTACATATGGAAGTGTATAGGGTTTACTAGATCAAGTGTCTCATCATAGACAACTCCCTATGTTTGTCAGGATCCTTTGGTTTTTTATTTCTTGACACTTCCATCAGCTACATGCTTACTCTTATAGATCTACTTGGAATTTACCACATACTTCTCTTCTGGTCTCTGAATAATATATTTCATCATTCTTTAATATACACTGGTATTGTTATGGTATCTTTCCATACTTGTTTCTCTTGTTGTTTCTTCAATGAAGTGGCTCATGGCTAAAGAATAGTTCGAAAATATCTTTTTATTTCTTGGGATGTTCCTTGAGAGGTTTGTATGTTTCTTTTCCTCCTGCAAAGTGAGCCTAGGAAGGCCTTTTATGCCCCACTGCAATATCTCTGGACATATCAAATCGAGAAACTAGATTATCTGGAATAATGTCTGTCTCCCTCTGAATTGCTGAACAAGGAGAATGTATTGTTTCATTGTCAATATCCATATGAGATTCTCTGGATCCTTGAAAGGATATCTCTTCTTCAAGGAAAACATCTCTTCTTGTCTCAATCTATCTCTGACCAGGGATGTCGATATGGAATGTCTTCGAAGATTCATTTTTATCCCATAAATGTATCCTTTCTCCCTGAAGAGTCTAGATTGGACTTGTTCTCTTTGGGTACATGAAAATAAATTGGGCACCCAAATATCCTGAAGTGTTCAATATTAGACTTCACTTTGGTGAAGGCTTCTTCAGAAGTTATTTTTTTCAAAGTCTGGTGAAGACTCTTGTTATGAACATATATAGTTCCATGCATGCTCCTGCCCATAGAATCATAGAAGGATTCTGATCATGCATTATTGCATCGGTTTCCTCAATGATGGTTCTATTCTTACTTTTTTTTCTCAAATAGTTTTGAATCCCTCTGAGTCAAGTGACTCCCTCTGAGGGATAAACATATTTCTTTGTTGTTAACCTATCTAGAATAAGAAGGAAAAAAGAACCAACACAAGAATATCTCCTAAAGGATAATAATGAGTACATATCTAGAATCAAAACAGTTTAAGGAATGTTGTCACAACTACAACACCTACTTGTAATGTAGAAAACTTTAGAAATATAGGTTAGAGGAATGAAAATTAAAACAATCAAACCTAGAGTCTTCACTTCCAGTGTGTTGTTCCTCTGAATGCACTGAGATCCCTCTTAATCCATGACTTCAGCAAAAGGTTCCTTCCTACTGGTTGATCTCTATCCTATGAGATCTTCATGAAGAAGGTAGTCACAGTGTCACCTTTTGTCGTCTTATTATTTTGAAGTTGACCCTTCAATGTAATAGCTTGTGTAGATGATTGGCTTCCTTGTCTTGTCATGATATTCCTTCCATTCATCAATAGTTTTATCTGGTAAACCTTTTTGTATCACTCACAATAATTTTTTCTTTAAATTCTTGACTTCCAAGAACTTGAAGTTGCTTGATCCATCAATCTTATCTTCCATCATAGTTTCGTTCATCATATTTTTAGATTCTTCATAAGCCCTTGTTAATTGGGCTAGAAAACCTAATGAATAGGCTAGGATAGAAACCTTAGGTTTTGTTGGTCTTATGACTACCAAAAATAAGCCTTGAAATTCATAATAACACAAGTAATATTGAAGGATTCTTCAAAGAGATGTAGAAACCCTAAAAACAAAAATCTGCAAAAAATTGTGAAACACTAGAAACCCTAGGGCCAAATTTTCAAAATAATTGGAATTTCACTCTGAGAGTCTCTAGAGGTGTGCTGGAGAAGGTTGTACTCTCTTCTGCCATTATTTTCCTCAACTTCCAAGTTTTAGGGGCTGAAACACCCAAAATAAGAGGGTCGTACAAATTTTTTGGAAACCCTAGGAGGGTCATACGGTTCTACAGAAGAAGAGGGATGACTGGTAAAAGATTGTAGCTTGTGAAATGGGTTCTTCAAGACCTATGCTATGATACCATGTTGATATTTCAATTACCTAGGCTTAATAATGAAGTTCATTCCATTTTAGCGTTTTACTTAAGCCATAAACAATTTGTTTCAACAACCAATATCACAAGAAGAAACACCATGCACAAGTACACAAGAAGTATCCTGGGAAACCCTTCTCAACAAGGGAAGAAAACCCAACAAATCCTTTTCTATATTCTTCAAGACAAATACCTTCACCACCAAGAAAACCTAGCACACAAAAGGGTGCTCATAAACCCTAGAAGACTAGCACCCAAGAGAGGTGAGCACTTTTCCCAAGTAGATGTACTTGCTGAAATTTCCAAACTCACACAAAAGATATGATTCCTCAATGGGGAATTTACCTTTACTTATACTAGATTGAACCTATCAACATAAGTTTCTATTGTCACAAAAGGGCCAACCTCTCTATCTCATAATATAATTAATATTGACTAGATTAATTATATTTTACATTAATTAACAATTACATTAAGGTGGGGCCGACTTGTACCCTTTATATTGCAATTAGGGTTTTAGGCTGGTCTGAATCTTGAACAATATAACAAGGGATATTATGCACCCTCTAGTGCTCATCCACTAGGGGTACATCCATAGGTATGTCTATATCTCTGGCTCACTGCATTACACAAAAGAACCACTTCTTCACTAGTGCTCAACCACTAAGATCACATTCACCTGTGCTCGTCTAGAGGCATGTCCACTCAACATATATTATTTCCCAATGCATTATACAGGAGAGTCATCTAGATTTTATCATCAACTCTTTTTCTCAGAGGAGTCTTAATACATCATCTTCATTTCTGTTCTCATGACGATGCACCCAACACTTTGGTATTTCACACGTTCACCTTATGCTCAACCACATGCACATCCAACTCTACATGTATCCTTTCTCACTTTGTTACACAAGAGAATCATCTGGAGTTCTTCTCAACTCTCTATAAGGAGGAGGTCATCTCTACATTCCAAATATTTCTCAGATAGGAACAATAGACCCCTCTTAGGGGGTTTCTCTCAGGTTTGTAAGCTGGAGAATGTCTCATGTAACTATAATCATCAACAATTTAGAGGCACTATTGGTTGTATAGTACTTATTTTAGTGATTGGTTTTGAGGCATATTTTTGAAGTATATTGTGGGTGCATGTTTGATTTTTATTGGTATATCTTATGGTACATTGTGAGAGGATTTTTTTTGTGGTCTTAGTATATGATCAGTACACATTTAAGGATACGTAAGAGTGAAGGTTTGGTACATGATTTGAAGTGAGGGTTTAAGGTATTTGGATCATGGATAGTATGATGTATTTATAGAGGAATTTTGTTGGCTATATTGGTATATGTCTTTGGTATATGGTTGAGTTACATGTTGGAACATATAGTTGATGAGTTGGCACAAACATGAGTTGTATTGTATGGTGATGTTGGTGTATCATGATTAGGCATAGTTTGAGTTTTTTTTAATACATGATTGGTACATGCTCGATACATTATTAGATGCACTTGTTGATGATACATGTTGATGCACTTGTTGATGGTACAGGTTGAGGTACAAGTTGATGCATGGTACAAGTTGTTACAAATTGTTGTTACATGTTTCTAGTATAGATTGTTGGTATGGGTTGTGAAAAATTGTTGGTACAGGTTGAAAGTGGCAGAGTGATAGTGGAAATGGTTGATTCAATGACAGTGAAAGGTTTTCTACATTTTTCATTTATATTTCAGATCGGTTAGATGGGGAAAGGAAAGGAGGTTGTAGCCTCCTTCTGATTGGTGTCATAGAATGAGGGAGTTGGAGCTTCATTTAGGTTGGAGCTTGAGAACTAGGTGGTTGTATCCACCTTCCGGTTGTAGCTGGAGAATCCACAGGGTTGTAGCCTCCTTCTGGTTGGATCTAGAAAATTAGGGAGTTGTAGCTTCCTTCAGGTTGGAGCTTGATAAATTAGGGGGTTGGAGCCTCCTTCCAGTTGGAGCTAGAGAATTGAAAGTTAGTTCTTCCTTGAATTTCATTCTTTGACATATAATAAAAGAATTATGTGTTTTTCTTTCGCATTGGGTTTCCACGTAAATATTGGTGTACTTTGTATTATGTGGATGTGTTTATTATTCTTTATTATGCACTGATGGATGTTAATATTTATGGTACAATAATATATTGATGATGAACTAATGAACATGGTTGAACAAGTTAAAGGAATATGAATTGTGGTTAAAAGTGGTATAAATTGTTCATTACTATTTCATCCCCCCTCTCAACAATCCAACAAGTCTTGGCATTACTGTCAGCATTCTCATGCCACACATGCATAAAATATTTGTTGGAACAAAAGTAACTCCTACATCCAACAAGCATGATTCACTACCTCCAAAAACTCGTATCCCCATGCTCACAACCAAATCCAATTTGAGAAATAAGGAAAGTAATGATGAACAAGACTCAGGTGGCCAAAACGGATTCAGATCTGAAAACAGATACAGATCCACTAGTTTTCTAAAAATCTGGGATCTGGATATGGAAAGGAAACGAAAGAATGAATAGAGGTGAATAGAGGTGAAGGGAAAGGAGAGGAGAGGAGAGGGCATGTAACTTAGAACATTTTTCATATTTCTTCTTGCAATAATTCCATTGGACTTACAGAGAGAAGTATGTGTATCTTGGTCATGGAGACTCTAATTTTGATTTCGCGAAATGGATGATAAAGATGATATCGAGGGCTATGCAGTGAACATATAATAGTTCAAAAATATTCGTTTTCCAATATCATTTTTTATTATTATTCTAGGAGTGAGAACATATAGGTGACCAAATTTTGGTCAACAACTAGCTCCAACTGCAAGACAGTGACCCCCTATGGCTTGTTGAGAACACCAGAATCTTAAGAACAACTTCCTTCTCCATTGGGCTATGGAGTCATCTTTAAAATGAACTCTTGAAATTCTTCTTCTTTCATGGATTTATCTTCAAACTTCAATATAAAGACTTCCTTATTATGAAAAAATGAACTAAAGAAACAAAATATATACATAAATGATCTACCTACCATAAATTACTTGAAATAAAGGGGAGCCTTAGGTATAGGCATATTTCCAATGGAGCCATTCGAGCATCCAATTGACTTTTGAAATGGGCTCAAGCAATAAGAAAAATATTGGGGTTTCTACCAATAAATTAGGAGCATGAAAATCAGGATCATGCCCAAAATGCACCACAACGGTATCAAGCAATGTGTGCAGAAGACTTGTTTTCATTGGTAGTTTTACAATACTTTCGAACTAATATTCAATATAATCTACTCTTGGTTTCCCCAGGCTGTTGCTATCTTCAATCAAATGACAATGTCTTTCTTGAAAACATTCTTTTTTTATTTATTTTTCCACATTCAATATTATTGTTTCATTGGCGATGGCTTGACAATGTTCTTCTTCTATGCAATAGCTATCTTTTTTATTCTCAAAATTGTTTTCTTCCACCAATTCTTCTTTATTTTAGTTGAATTATTCTTGCATATTTAGTGGAGACTTTCTAATTTCTTCCCCATATGGAGTATATGAGATGTTGATTTCCTTTTCTTGGTCTTTGTAATTCTCACCTTCATTCTCAGCAACAAGATTTGATTCATAAAAGTCTTGCGGTGTTTCATGATATGATTCTTCTGATAAATTCATTTCATCCTTTTGTTTCCATGTGGGAGAAGGTGGGTGGGAAGCAACATTTAAAAAATCAGCAAAAATGTACGAGTGCACCTTTGGGATAAAATTTTCTATAAATGAATATTCTAACACATCCTAGCTAGTAATGGAGTTAGGAATTAATGAGCTATACCATTCAAAAGCATGCTCTCGTAGAGTTTGTACCCATAATCTACATGTAACATTGTCTTCAGTGAGGTTGAAATCATAACATGTACCTTTAAAATTAATCAAGTGTTGTTTTGCATCTTCTGAAGCATCCCCAAAGAATGTAGAAAAAATTTCAATAGGAATATTGGGCATTTGAAAGTCTATTTTTGTTAGATTTAAAGGGGTATTATGAAATCGCCTCCTTCTTTGAGTATTTCTCCCTTTTGTTGAATCTTACAAAGCCATTGATGGGACTGATGAAGAATATAAAGAAGCATTATGACATGAATGAAACCCTTCATTTTTATTTTTTCAATGGAGTTTGTCAGGGAGTTCATTCTCCCGAATATTTGGTGTTTCTCGTTTCCTTTTGAAATTACAAAACAAGTGAGACATGCTTAAAATAAGAAAACATTTTATTGAATCTTCTTCTCAAAACTTTGATCCATGGAGATTTCTTGTTCCTCGAATATCTTGAAAATAAATCTCTCCCCAGTCTAGTCACAAAAAATGTTGACGCTTGAATCTTTTAGGACCGAAAAGACAACCTCACAAGGATGTTAATCCCCCTGCGTTTTTATAGAGGTGGTACTCCTCTTTGTATTTTCTTGGGATTTCTATATATTCCAAATGTGGGACTTGACAAAAGTATGTCATAGTAATTAAAGAAGCATAAATGCAAGAAAATAAAATGAAAATATTTTTTGTTTTCTTTTAAAGAAATTTCTCAATAAAGGAACATGAATCACACACTTCACGTATTTAAAGCAAATAAGAAAAACTTACTCACATCCATCATAGTTTAAGATAAATATTTATGATCAAATAAAACAAAAAGAAGATGATCCACATGCAAAAGAGAACTTTAACATAGTGGACACATGGGAAACTCAAATAAAGATAATGATAGATCAAAATCAAATTATTTATATTCTGAAAACATGGTTACAAAGCATAGTCGATATTGTTCCCAAAGTATTTCTCTTGAAATTTCTAAAAAATAGATAGTCTGTTACATATTCTTCGAAATTGCAAATGTGTTTTTCTTAAATACTGGGATTGGGGATATCGTGGACCATAAAGCAAATAAATACAAGAAATAATATTTTAGAAGGAAGATGGTGGGTGGTAGAGGAATCAAAAAGGCCTGGTAAGAAGAAAAAAATGAATTATCGGTCTTCAGTTAAACCTTTCTAGTGAAATAGGAGGAGTAAATGGATGCAGGACTTGATAAAGAAAAGAAGGATGTGATCAGCATAAACTTACTATGATGGTCTCTCATGTCTCCATTTTATTTTTAATTTACTTTTATTGTCTTCATTGATGGTTATAGGAACTGTATCAATTGTTTCTTTCCCCTTTTAATAAGTTTTTTAAATAAACTTTTATTTTCACAATTTAAATAATTTCTCATTAAAATAGGATGATTGTAATTTAATTTTATAGAAGTGAAAAATAAATTTTTAACCATGAAAAACACTTCTTACATGCTCTTTATTTTCTTATCTTTCCAACGATATAAAGTTTGCTTAAATCCGTCACCTCAATATCAATATATGAGCTTGTGAAGTTGAGTTGTCACGCAGGCCCATTAAAAAATGCAGCTGTCTGATATTTTTATTTATGAGAAAAAAATTTCCACTTTTAGCACTTGAAACCTACACTATCATATTCTACGCTGAAATACCTTTCCAACGATATAAATTTTGCGCGATTCTGACACCCGAAGTTCAAGTTATGGCCTCCGCAAGATCAACGCTCAGCCATCGTTGATCAAAATTTATGGGAAAATGTGGGCCCTTGGATGAATTTCGTGCTTCCCTTCATAAAATTTGACTTTTTTGTTTGAAAGTATATCCCACATGCAATGGGATATTATATTCTTCAAGATATATATAACTAAGTGTTTGATATACTTAACAAGAAACATAAGAAGAGAAAGAACTATGGAGCTTGCACGATTCGACCCTTGGAAAATTGTTGAAGATAATAATAATTTTGTATGCACATACTCTTAAGAAATATCACCAACAATTGAACCCATGATAAGCCATAGTAAATAAGACTAAGTCTGGAAAATATATAATGGATCACATGAAATATGGAAACCGCAAACCCGTGATAAGCCATAGTAAATAAGACTAAGTCTAGAAAATATATAAAAAGAAATATATGGGAAATAAAGGAATTACGTGAAATTTGAGAAAGGAAAAAGGGAAAAGGAAAGAAATGGAAAAATGGGATAAATAAATATGGAAAAGAAAATTAAAAGAAATGGGAAAATAAAGCAAAAGGGAAATGAATGTGAATGTGGAAAGGAATAAGGAAAAATGGCTAAGCGTGGAAAATGGTAAGGGGAATATGAAAGTAATGAGACAATGGGAAAAATGACTAAGTATAAAATGAGAGAATGAATAGAGGTGAAGGGAAAGGAGAGGAGAGATCATGTCACTTAGAACATTTTCCATATTTCTTCTTGTAATATCTCCATTGGACATATGGACAGAAGTATGTGTATCTTGGTCATGAAGACTCTGATTTTGATTCCGCGAAATGGATGGAGAAACTAATATCGATGGCTATGAAATGAACATATAATAGTTCAAAAGTATTCATCTTCCAATATCGTTTTTTTTTAATTATTCCAAGCGTTGGAACATATAAGTGACCAGATTTTGGTTAACACTTGTATAGGGTTGTTTTTCCTCCTTAGGTTTAGACATCAACAATAAAGCATAAACCACTACTACATATTGAAAAATTTGTGACGACTACTTGCAACAAAAGTACCCTTTCAATACAAAATTGAAGCTAGAGAGTTGAATTTTTCAATTTTTTTACAAACCCAGCCCATGTTCGTCGCTCTTGCAACGAAACCAGATGTACGTCTAAAGAGCGATGAACGTGAAGATATTGAACTCTCATCACTCGTGTAATGACCTTTGGTTATCGACACAAGAGCGATGATAACCATTGACCATTACACTATTTGAAAATGTCAACATTGACCGTTACACTATTTGACAAAGTCAACATTGACTTGGTCAACTTTTTTCTCTCTTACAACGAAAACAATATCTATAAATATTTTTCAAATTAGAGATGCTGTGAGAATATTGTTATAACAATGACGGTTCAAAAATGGTATCTTTTGCGGAAGAATGTCACAGAATATTAGAGGTGGGAAAAAACGTAAAGAGGGTGAAAAGGGTGATGGTAGATGTTATTTCCCTTGGAAAATATGTTGCACTACACATCATGTAAGAATTTTAATAGCAACAACTAAAAACCACTATAGGAAATATGGGCACATTGATGGGGAATCGAATGAATATCGTCCCATGGTAATTAGCTATATATTCATCATATGTTTTTATATTGTCGATTTTATATAAAATTATATATGTATGTATATATTGTTTGAATATTTTTTATACACACTAATTTTGCATGATTGTTTGTAATTGTAAATTTAGAGTTTTCCTCTAACTTTCTGCGGAATATTGCAACAAGTAGTACTAGTATAAATGATGTTGTACAAGCTGCTAAGCCCTAATATTGTCTCATTACCCCTTAATTTGGACATATTATATTATTAATGTTATTTTATTTATGCCGGCTTTAGGCCATTAGTTGTAATTATACCTCCTAGTCCCCTATATATACCAAATAGACATTTTCATTTAGAATCATCTTTTACTTGAACATTTAAGTGGGGTAAAAGGAGGTTACACCCTCAAAGAGGCTTATTATCTGAAATTATCTCTTTTTCAAGGCATTGAGTACTTTTTCTGAGGTTTTTCTATGCTATATTGATATTTGGTTCTTAACATATGCTATCAGAGCTCAAGGTCTCGGGGTTTCGCTGCTACATCTGAGACACCTTGGAATTTTTGCCATAAATTGTTTTCTACAATGTTTCAAAAGGAACGGCTTGGAGGATATTTAGCAGACAGATCAAGGTACATTGGGTTCAAAATTCAGAGCCTGAGGCCTTATAATTCTGGAGATACATCCTGTACAAGATAGGGTTCTGGAATCCTCCTGAAATGAGTCATTGCGGAATTTTCACTATAAAAACTTTTTTGTAATGTTTCAGAACTTGAAATATGGAGGCTATTTACAAAAATTAGTAAGGTATTTGTGGTAAAAATTTCAGCTTCTGGGTCATCTTAAATTTGTAGATACACCTTGTGTAAGATAGGGTATCTGACTAGTCCTATTGACTAGTCTCAAGAAGGTGTTCCAGGTAAAACAATCATAAATTCTTCCTAGAGTATCAAAATTGAGTGGGACTTGTTTCATTGGATCATGGACAGTCTGTAGTATTTTGGGTGCGATTTTAAGAATTTTATATCAATTATTGTGCACGAGGAACGTTATACAAGTGAGATCTCCTGGAAAAGACAAAAATCGGCAAGTTATGGGGAAGTTACCATAAATTCCACTTGGCACATCCAATTTTGATCAGACCTATGGCATTGCAGAGAAGACATATCATAGAACTACATAAAAGAAATTTTAATACCCAGAAGGGATGAAACTTGGGAGATACAACAAAAGAAATATTGTCTAGCAAAACCACCTCAAAATCAAGGTTCAAAAGTGATACTTGGCCAACATGCCACCCAAAAAGGGAACTTCTACACCAAATAAGCCTCCAGAAAATCCTACTTGGACT
>ML776820.1:585769-607866 GCA_009831015.1 Picea engelmannii
ATGTTAAGCCCTAATATTGGCTCATTACCCCTTAATTGGGGCATATTATATTAGTAATGTTATTTTATTTATGTTGGCTTTAGGCCATTAGTTGTAATTATACCTCCTATTCTCCTATATATACCAAGGAGACATTTTCATTTAGAATCATCTTGTACTTGAAAATTTAAGTGGGGTAAGAGGCTTATTATCTGAAACTATCTCTTTTTCAAGGCGTTGAGTACTTTTTCTAAGGTTTTTCTATGCTATATTGATATTTGGTTCTTAACAATTTGGCAAAGTCAACATTAACTTGGTCAACGTTTTTCTCTCTTACGACGAAAAAAAATATCTATAAATATTTTTCAAATTAGAGATGTTGTGAGAATATTGTTATAACAATGACGGTTCAGAAATGGTATTTTGTGCGGAAGAATGTCACGGAATATTAGAGGTGGAAAAAAAAGTAAAGAGGATGAAAAGGGTGATGGTAGATGTTATTTCCCTTGGAAAATATGTTGCACTACACGTCATGTAAGAATTTTAATAGCAACAACTAAAAACCACTATAGGAAATATGGGCACATTGATTGGGAATCGAATGAATATTGTCCCATGGTAATTAGCTATATATTCATTATCTATTTTTATATTGTCAATTTTATATAAAATTATATATGTGTATATATATTGTTTGAATATTTGTTATACACACTAATTTTTCTTGATTGTTTGTAATCATAAATTTAGAGTTTTCCTCTAACTTTTTGTGGAATATTGCAAGAAGTAGTACTAGTATAAATGATGTTGTACAAGCTGAGGAACATTATCAAGCAAAATGGGGATCTCATGGAAGAAGATGATGGGACAAATCAATTTAATGATACCATGGAAGAAGATGATGGGGCAAATCAAATATCCAATATTTGTTTTCTCAGTCAGATGAGGATGGGGGCAGTGATGGTATTTATGATGAATCTCTATTAGAAAAGGAAAATAAACGACTTTATGAAGGATCAAGAGAAAATCTTTTCTCCGGTACATTTTTGCTAGTGAACTTAAAGGTTATGAATAATTTTTCGAACACTTGTATGACACAGATCCTAAGGTATGCATTATGTTTCATCTCATATACAAAAATGTTGATTTTTTTCTATTTTTTTTTAGTGTTAATTAATGTGTAAAATAAGGATGCAATTTTTACGATTAATATTCTTTACAGTAACTAGTTACTTGTTATGTTGTAGATTGTTAGGGGAATTTTTGTTACCATCATCAAATATTTTACCTCGCATATATCGAGATTTCCATGCCATTATGAAAGACATTGGAATGAATTATCAAACTATAGATGCATATCCTAATGATCATATTATATATTATGGACAACATGCTTCGAAAATAGAATGCAGACAATGTCTTATCAGTAGATATTGAATCGATCAAGAAACAAAAAGGGTGCCTGAAAAGGTTCTTCGTCATATTCCCATAATTCCACATTTGCAACAATTATTTAGGTGTGAAAACATATCACAATTTATGGATTTCCATGCACGTAACAAAAGTGGAGATGACGTTCCTCAAATTCCTGTCGATGATTATGCATTTAGAGAAATTGAGGAAAATTTAGAAAATTTCAAAGATGAACCTCATAATGTTATGATTTCATTGGTAGATGACGGTGTTAATCCATTATGAGAGCTTAGGTCTATTTACTCAGTGTGGCCTACTTTTTTTTTATCAATAATAACATTCCTCCTTGGATGTCAATAAAGAGGGAGCACATAATGTTGACAATAATTGTTGCAGGTATTTTTTTACATTAATTTTTTGAATGTAACATTTTCATTTGTTTCATTTTTTGGATAATATATTTTGTTTATTTATTTACTTATATATACATATCATGGTTATAGTATTTATGTTTAATTTCAAACAATTAAGTAAGTACCAAGTTCAAGATATGAATGTATATATTGAGCCTCTTATCGACGAGCTACTAAAGTTATGGGTTGGCATAACTATGTATGACATATGTAAACCAATCAAAGAGAAGAAATTTAAATTCCATGGAAAACTTTTATGGACAATTCATGATGCCCCAGGACTAACACATTTTTGTGGTATGTGGTATTATGTTTCTCTTTACTACTATATAAATTTTTAAAGATATCACGTTGCATGTTTAATTTTTAAATAATATCATCATATAATTGACATTAATCCATTTGTTGCAGGTCTTCAAACAAAGGGTAAATTTGCATGTCCGATTTGTGGTCCTAAGATGAAGTATCGTCATTCAAATTTTTTAGGAAAGGTGGTGTTTGATGAGTATGGGCACCTCCTCTCTAAGAACCATAGGTATCGTACTAATGAAAACCATCTTTTCAATGAGAAATAAGAGACTTGTTTGAAACCACGAAGAATGACACCTCACCTATGGAGGTTGAAATATAATAGAAAACTTCAAGGTACACAATTTCTTTATGTATCATATATGTAATGTTTTGAATTGTTATTTTAATCATTGAATTTATTTTACCATATTTGATAATTATTGTTGTGATTTGATAATTATGAGCTTCCACAAGCAGTGAAATGTTATCCCACTCAATTCATGAGGTTTCCGTACTATGAAGAGATAAAAATAGCTCATTTGTTTGATACAATGCATATTGGGAAGAATGTGGCAGAAACATTATGGTGAATCATAGATGGTATGAGGAATAAAGAAAAACTTGTCAAAATTTGTACTGACATTCAATAAGCCAATAATGCAATGTGAAGTGTGATCTGATCAAATAGAGATGGAGACCAAAATAAACTTCCATGGTTATTAACAGAGAAAACAAAAAACAATGATGTAAAAGAGGTCATTCAAAGAATTAAATTTCCCACGAGTTTTTCTTCAAACACAAATAATATCTTAACGAAGAAAGGTGAATTTGGTGGGGTAAAAACACATGATTGGCATACCTTCATTAAGGTAATAATTTTGGTATACATATTTATATATTGGCCTTATACATATTTTACTCTCTTTTTTTTTGTCCACTTTGGTCGAAACAAATAATGATTCATTTTATTTTCGTTACAGTTTGTTCTATCGCTATCTCTCCCAAACGACTTTGACAACACCGTAAAACAAGTTATATATGATCTTGGAAAATATATGAGGTAAGTAGTTGTGATTTATATGAAAAATGTTCTTTAAATTTGTTGTTGTACTTAATGACATGTGATTTATTTGTAATGTAATATATTATGTTATGTTATGTTGTAACATGTTATTTTATTGTGTCATGATCTCATGTAGATGGTTGTCGTTGAAATAAATCCATGAAGAAGATATAAAGTATTGAAAGAGAGAAATTTCTTCTCTAATGTGTGAAATGAAAAAGTATATAACTCCAACATTTTTCAATGCACAAGAACACTACCTCATAGACCAAGTTGAGGAGATTTAAATTTGTGGACCTGTACACACAAGGTTAATGTGAATGGTGGAGAGGCACTTGAAATCATTGAATTCTTTGGTTAGAAAAAGAGCACATCCTGAGAGTTTTATGGTGGAGGGATATATGGTATATCAATCCATGATGTATATTAGTCAATATCTTTATAAATTATCAACGCCAACTATTCATGCAGTGGATCGCATTTGGGATGTGAACTCCATCAAAAGCTTTGAATATCAGGAGCACCTGTTGGGGAAAGGTAGAATGAAAAAACATGAGAGGTAATATATTAATAATTCTGGAGATTTATATTAATACATATAATTTTTTGTTTTTTGTGTATATGATCATACTCATTAATATATTAATATCTGTTATTTCATAAATTATTAATATTTACCATGGACATTATAACGAATATTTAATATTGGTGAATTATGATTTTTTAATTCAGTTGCTCAAGATTGGGATGCACTGCATTTATACATTGCAAACAATATTGGCTGGATGAATGTATGGATTGAAATATGTAAAAAACATCATGGCGGTAGGTTATCATGGAAACAACTGTCTGAAATGGTTAGAGAATCTTGTTGTAACGTAGATGCTAATGTTATGCAAAGGGAAATTGATTTAGCATATGGTTTGAAAGATGGACAGGAATGAAACTTCACCCATTTTATTCAGTTATTTTATATTATATTAATGTGACTACATGTGTAGTGTTGTTTTCAAATACTTTCCAAGTTATATAAATATGTTAATTTATTAATTGACAATTCATATTTCAAATATATGGCATATTTAACTTGAAACACCACAAGGATATGTGGTGCAATGGTCATAAATTCTGCATCAAACAATTGGATGAAACCGAGAAAATTTTTGATAGTGGGGTAACTGCAATATTTCAGGTCACTAATGTTTCCTCTAGGAGTGACAGACATCCCTGAGAATCTGAAAATAGATACTATGGGTATTTGAATGATATACTTGAGTGTGAATTTAATTCCTTCAAATTAATTTTGTTCGACGTCAAATGGTATAGGTTACGAATGCATGAACGCGATTAGGAAAGAACTATTATTCAACATGCCAATGGATTTCCAATGATTAAACAAATGGTGTTTGAAAGAGGACGTGATCACTATGTTTTTCCAAGCCAATATGAACGGGTATTTTACTCAAATGTTCTAGGTGATATGGTTTATTCATTTGTTGTTAGATATGATCCATGAGGAAGGCCAATTAAGTATACTCATGTACAGGAAGAAGATGGTATTGAAGAAGAATGTGATTTGTCAGATCAGACAGAGCCAGAAGATCATGTAGGGTCAATAGTCAAAGAAGACGAAGAAGATCATGATCCAAGCGTAGGAAACAATTAATTTCTTGATGATGATGTTCATGAAAATATTCTCGAAAACATTGATGATGATGATGATATCTTCAATCCTTTCAACATCATTTTTGAACTGGATGATGATACAGATGTCAATTTCGATGAAGAAGAAGATACAAAATAAGGATGATTATACAGATGTTGAGTTGGATCGGGTATGTGACTATATATTTTAATTTGTATGAATTATTCTCTTAAAATAATTTACTTATGTCATGGGTTAATTACATGTTTTTAAGTTTTATGTGACGTTTTTATATCCTATGTTACATGTTGTTTAATTATTATGTGAAACCTAAAAATAGTCACCAATATACTAAAGTAAATTGTAAACTATAAATATCATTTACAAACACATGATTTCATTTACCTTCATTAATTTTTGTTTTTCTAGTTTCTATGGATGAATATTACTAGGTTTCCTTCTATTATTTTCTATTTTATAGATTGGGTATTGGGGAATTGAGAGTGATTTGAGGAGGAGGGGAGGGGCCATATGAGCTTCCACCTTCACGTGGCTGGCCTTGTTCAGTAGATGATAAATTATTCTTGAAACCAATAGAATCTCATTCATTTTTATAACATCATAACCGTAGATGTCATCATTGTTTTCATAGTATTGCATCAACAAAATTTCGATGAATGTGTTTATAATTTCTATAGAAACTTTGTTGAAGTTGTTTGAAAACATGGTACTTTGGCCCATGAGTTATGTGGAAAGAAGAACATTCATTTCCAAATTACAAAAATATGACTCACACACCCACTCTTATAATACATAATATATAATAATATATATAAATACATTATAATAGTTAATCAATAATTAATGAAGAGACACCTTCCCAATGAAAGGTCACATCTCTTCATGGAAGGGAACCCCTGCATAGCTATATAAGGCCCTCATTCGTATTTTATCTCATCATCTTATATTCATAAGCATTATTTAATATATTATCCTTTATGGATTATAACCTATTGTCCTACCTACATTGGGTATTTACCTAGTGAATCGGCTTGGTTCACCACAATGGTATCATAGCTTCATACTGATCCTGGCCTTTGGCCATATAGGCTTCTAGCCACACTGAAAAATATCTAGAGTTTCTTTGATCTTCGGTTCATATTGACCACAAGTTTCCCTTGGCCATTCATCACACCAGTTTACGTGAAGGAAGGAATTATTCCACTGAACATTAAAAGAATCGAAACATTAAAAATAAAAATATGCCAATGCAAATACAATAATAATAATAAAATATTACCAGGTTGTGAAATATTATTTCGGTTTCAAAAGTTAGAATAAATTAGGAAAAAGAAGAGGAGATAAAAAAAGGGTTTCTTAAAGGCATGTGAACAAATATAAGTGCATACCAAGAAAAGGTAAGAAAAGGTAATTAAAAAAAACATTCCAAAGAAGTGGAAAAGTGAATATTTTATTTTACCTTTAGAGATTTAACGGCCCATGGTTTTGGAAAAACATTCGCCCATGGTATTCCATACCATATATATGTCTATGCGTATATTTATTTCTAAATAACTATACCATAGGGTCATGTTTCTTGAGCCCTAGCCATCGCTAAAAAATAGTCAAGAAAATAAAAAGGAGTATTTAAAGTCTCCTAAGATATTTATAATTTTTAATTGGTGAAGTATTTATAAGTGGAAAAAGAAATTATATACAAAAGGATTTTAAGAATATTAAAAGGGAAAGTGATAAAGTTTAAAGAGTTATTATTAAATTTTGTTTCAGGATCTTTTGCATTCAGTACATTTTAAGCATTTAATTACTTTCGAAGAAGTACTAAGTGAACTAAGAAAACTATAAATAATCCTACATTTTTTGAAAAATGTCCATTTTGTGCAATGGTGTTTAATTTTCAAGAATCCTTTAGAAATCAAAATTTTAATTGCACAAATTGTCAAAAACCATTTATTCTAACAGAATATCAAAATCACTACAAGCAATTGGAAGATGAACTAGAATATTATAAAGAGACCAATAGAAATTTACAAAATGAAGTTGTCATGGAGAAACTTAAGAATAAATTGTATTCTTTCCATGAAAAACGTAATGAGGAGTTGCATGCACAAATTAAAGATGAGAAAAAAAATATGACAAGACCTTACTAGAGTGATATCAAGAAATCTCTCACCTAAAAGATCAAAATCAGAAGTTATAACAAGCTAATCAAAAAGAAATTATCACAGAAAGATGAAGAGAATTGTCGTTTAAAAATTCATAATCAAAGTTTAATCACCCATATTAAGAAGATAAAGAGTGATAAGAAGACGGTATAGGACACGTTAGAACAACTTATCAATAAGGAATAATTGGTAGATAAAGAGACAATGACTGAACCTATGGAGCTACAAAAGTCCTCAAATGGAAAAATATGATGGTGGATAAAGAAATTAATATAGACCCAGTCAACCTTATAGCTCAAAAGGATTCAGTTGATGTAAATAGGTCTTCACATGTCGAAGTAGAAACAAGTCAGGGCTATGAAGAAGACTCAATTCCAAGTGTTAATCAAGAAGAAGCTACAAGTACATGAAGTGAAGATCAAGTTGCAAGGATGCCTTATAAACATCCTAATCACAAAAATCGATACTTCAACCAATCAATGTATCCTCACAAACAAATGAAAAATATGTCAAAAATTATTACCTCCATTACAAATGATGCTCAAGGTAGAAGTTATCATGGGAGTCAAAATACATCAAATTGTCTACAAGAACCCCATAAAGCCCCATTCTGCAGAAGATCGATTTAAGGTGGGAAGAATCCCTTACAATTCGACAGTTCTATGCAGTACTTAGAAGATCCTATCGTTTCAAGTCCTCAACTATCATTAATTCAGGAATAAAGAATAAGGAGATGATCATACAAGCCATATAAAGAGATAAGTCTTACATAAGTATTCTTTGAGGACAAAGCATTTTTAAGGGAAAGGCAATGTTATGAACATAATATATAGTAATAAATATAATTACATTATAATAGTTAATGAATAATTAATGAAGAGACACATTCCTAATGAAAGGTCACGTCTCTTCATGGAAGGGAACCTTTGCAAGGGTATATAAGGTGCTCATTCTTATTGTATCTCATCATATTATATCCATATACATTATTTAATATATTATCCTTTATGGATTAGAACCTGTTGTCCTACCTACATTGGGTATTTACCTAGTGAACCAGCTCGGTTCACCACATGTCTGTCATTTCTATAGAATATTCTTTGAAACTGTTTGAAAACATGGGACTTTGGCCCATGAGTTATGTGGCAAGAAGAACATGCATTTCCAAATTTCTCAAATATGGCTCACACACCCACTATATATATCCGTTCTCGGCCTCATTTCATTTGAACCATATCGTCGTGATGAAAAATCCCTCTTTTTTCGTTCATTGTTTAATCAACACTATAAAAATATTCCCTTGCAATACTAGATGCAGGAACATGTGTACTGTTGAAATAATTTTAAAAGGAACAACGAAAATACATTGTACTAGGACTAGACATGGGCAACAATGACCTGTGAATGGAGCCAACGTTGAAATTTTTTCAAATTGTTTCTTTATGCACTGAAATTTGACATGGATAGATTATTCTCACGCCTTAACGATATGAGAGGGTTTTTGGACTCAAATTTAATTCACACACCCACTTGTTTCCATCATCAATTCATCATGTAAACCCTAAACCCTATTTTTCTTTCAAAGTACACAAATTGGTTGACACAAGTTTTAAGTTTGCATTATCCTTTCTTCATTTTTCTTCCAAGTTCTACATTAATGTATATACAATGTATGTGTGTCATAGTTGTGATGAAAAATCCCTCTTTTTCATTCATTGTTTAATAAACACCATAAAAATATTCCCTTGCAGCACTAGATGTGGGATCGTGTGTACTATAGAACAAATTTTAAAAGGAACAATGAAAAGAAATTGTACTAGGACTAAACATGGGCAACAGTGACCTGTGAATGGGGCCAATGTTGAAATTTTTTCAAACTATTTCTGTATGCACTAAAATTTGATATGGATAAACTATTCACATTCCTTAAAGATATGGGAGGGTTTCTGGACTCAAATTTGACTCACACACCCACTTGTTCCCATCATCAATTCATCATGTAAACCATAAACCCTATTTTTATTTCAAAGTACACAAATTGATTGACACAAGTTTTAAGTTTGCATCATCATTTCTTCATTTTTCTTTCAGGTTCTACACTAATGTATATACAATGTATGTGTGTCATAGTTGTGATGAAAACTCCCTCTTTTTCTTTCATTGTTTAATAAACACCATAAAAATATGCCCTTGCGGTACTAGATGTAGGAACGTTGTACTATCAAATAAATTTTAAAAGGAACAACGAAAAGACATTGTACTAGGACTAGACATGGGAAATAGTGACCTGTGAATGGGGCCAATGTTGAAATTTATTCAAAGTGTTTCTGTATGCACTGAAATTTGACACGAATAGACTATTAACATGCAGTAATGATATGGGAGGGTTCATGGAGTCAAATTTGGCTCACACACCCACTTGTTTCCATCATCAATTCATCATGTAAACCATAAACCCTATTTTTCTTTAAAAGTACACAAATTGGTTGATACAAGTTTTAAGATTGCATCATACTTTCTTCATGTTTCTTTTGGTTTATACATTAATGTATATACAATCTGTGTTTCATAGTTTTGATGAAAAATCCCTCTTTTTCATTCATTGTTTAATCAACACCATAAAATTATTCCCTTGCAGTACTAGATGCGAGAACATGTGTACTTTCAAACTAATTTTAAAAGGAACAACGAATAGACACTGTACTAGGACTAGACATGGGAAACAATGACCTATGAATGGGGCCAACGTTGAAATTTTTTCACATTGTTTCTGTATGCACCGAAATTTGACATGGATATACTATTTTCATGTCTTAATGATATGGGATGGTTTCTGGACTCAAATTTGACTCACACAACCACTTGTTCAAATATTAAACTCCATTATCTCATATTGAAGAACTTACTACTTCAATGTAATAAAGTGGAATAATGTGACACTTGCCAATGTAATACAGTTCTATCAAGAAGAATTGCAGGGTGATGTCTCTGAAGGATAGTTTCATGGCAACAATAATGAGGAAAAATGGTTGTGTAGAAGGGAAATCTAAATGTAAACCTTCTAGTTATTGAGAATAAATTTTGTAAACCTTATAGTACTAGATGTGGGGACATGCATCTCGAACAAATTTTAAAAGAAACAACTAAAATACATTGCATTAGGACTAGACATGGGAAATAGTGACCTGTGAATGGGGATTAGAGGTCGTGCATGTGTCTTTGAATGATGTTACATGGTTTTCAATGAGTGTATGGATTATATGGTGCAATGTAGTGTAGTCTATAATAACAATCTCTATTCCAAACCTCAAAATGGATAATATCATATCTTGTTCATAAGACAAATGTTCTTTGTATGTTTCCTTTGTGGTGGCTCAAGCCCTCACACATGATGCATGAAAATTAAATGTAACAACTTGACTATTGAATGAAGCGCAAGGAAAACACTAATTCTCAGAGCAAGGAGACATGTGCAAGAAAAGGACACTCGAGAAAAATTCCTCCATGGGTCATGGTGTTAGGTCGCAGAGGAAAAATGCTACAAGGATTGCATATAAGGCATGCTTCAAAGGTTCAGTTGAGAGAAACATGGATCTGACATTATGGCAAAGACGCAGAGAAGAAAATGTGATTAGCAAGACACGATGAAACCCCCTTCGATGTGTTTTTTAGGGTCCCAAAGAAGGTAAGATCGATAGTTTTTTCATGTTTAGAGATTCTAAGAAAACGTAAAAGAAGACTCCACTGGGGTACCTTTTTTGGAAGTAATCTAATCGGTTTGAAAAGGGGATAAAATTGCACCAAAAATATTTTTATTCAAAACCATTTTAACGAGTGTGACACAGACAAGTTCACTCGACAATCTTTTCAATTTTAAGGAGTCTGAAAAGAGATTAACTATGGATTCACAACCTTTTTCTGGATTTAGTCTCCTTAGCTCGAAAAAGTATAAGATTTACTTAGGAGAACTCTCCTGTGAGACAAATATCCCGAGGTGTAACTTTTTCCTCCTTAATCTACGAGCCAAAAAAAGGGGTAAATGCATGCTAGTATATGTTCTTCTGTACCAATTTAATGAGTGTGAAGGAACAAGGTCACTTGGCGATATTTTCAATTTTAAGGATTTTGAAAAGAGATTAACTATGGAATCCGTAGGGGATGTTCTTCTAGGCCAGTTTAACGAGTATGAAGGAACAAGGTCACTCAATGATCTTTTCAATTTTAGGGTGTCTAAAAAGCGCTTAACTATGGACTCCTTGGGGGTTCCTTTTTCGTAACTTTAGTCCCTCAGGCCCGAAAAAGGGTTAAAATTATTCCTGAGAATAATCTTCTAGTGAACCAAAGTTCCTAGAGTATACCTTTGATCGTAAAATTGACCATTCGAACCGAAAAGGGGTAAACTATCATTAGACATAAGTTCCTTCAAGTTTCAGTTTGGAGAGAGTGAAGGGAAACATGATCGCTTGACAATATTTTCATGTTTAGAGAGTATGAAAAGGGCTTAAATAAGACTCCAAGAGGTTACTTTTCTCAGTTAATCCAGAATATATTGAAAAGCATAAATGTAGTGTTGTCGGATGATTATTTCATATTTCAAAGTGAGCTTGAAAGACAACACAGTATGCTCATTTTTGGGATTCCCCAGGGTGAGGCCAAGAGTGATAATGCACCAGACAAATGAGTGTCAAACTCGTAATCATGACAAGACTAACATGGGATCCCATTCCTAAACTCATTAAAGACAGCATGGATGCCAAAATGAAACAAGGATCTAACTAGGGCATCCATGTAGAGGTAGGCTCTACCACTAAACTACGACACTTCTAAAGAAAAAATGATGGTTTTGTGTCACATTTTCATGGGATTGATCCTATGGAAAAGAGGAAAAGACAACGAGATGCAGAAAGTGGAGGTGGAATCCTAACTTATATGCAAAAAGTTGGAAAAATGAATTTACAAAAGGACCTTTAAAAGTGACCCATATCCCAAAACATTTTCCAAACCAAAAGTGAAGTGCGTCGTAATATCCAATAAGAAATTGAAGAACCATAGTAAATGATTTTCAAACTAAAAAAAATGACAAAAGGGTTCAAAAAGGTGGAAAAAAGGGCCAAAAAAGTCTATAAATAGAAGCTGACAACTGATTTTCACCATTGCAAATTGAGAATTAACCACAAAGAAAAAAATAACCCTTTTCTAAAAGAGTTGATTTTGGGAGATTTAGAGGATGAAACGAACTTCCACTCAGACCAATTAAGTATAAAATTGTCCCTCTTGCATTTCCATTCATTATTTTATAATTCCTTTTAGTTTTTTTGGGGGCGTGACCTCCTAAAAAAGGGCGTCCCTACGTGTACAAAAGTTGTCTAAGGATAGCCTATGTATGCCCGCTGTCAAAAAACAATTTGTCTACCTACATACATGATTGTGTCCAAGACAGCCCACGTACACCCTCAAAAGCATAGAAAAAAATGAATATGAAAGATCTAACTTCTCCTTGAACTTGTCATGTAATAAGATGTATGTCCATTGGAGGGAGAGGGAACATGAAGAGATCGATGTCTTGGTCAATGAGGACCTTGCTGCTATCACCATATTGAAAGAATGTGGGTTATGGAAGTTCTATCAGTGTCCACTCATGAGGGCACAACCCAAGTTTTTAAATTCCTTAGTGGATTATTGCCACCCTAATGCGGAGGCGTTTATGCTTGAGGGGCAGTCATTAACTCCAATGACTAAAGACATATATTTCTTATCTGGGATCTCAAGGAGAGGGGAACCAATCAACTTGCATACATTTCCCCTTGGCCCCATAACATCATCGAACTAATTGGAATGCATTATGAGGTGAGCACTGAGAAAGTAGGTTCTCAGGTGCCCATCCACAAGATTACCAACCTATCACTGAAGGTGATAGTTTTTCTTATTGGGTGGATCACTAGATTTGTGGCCTTACATGATGTAGGAGCATCTCTCCACATCATCCATCCAGCCAGCCAGCCATGTCAAATCGCGAGTTGAAGAGAGAGGCGCAGCCTCATTTGGAATTTGAATTTAATGTAATTAAATGTTTAAGCTGGTGAGTTGTGAAGCCGTGCCTTTGCACAGGTTGTAGATAAGATCGGCCTTTAATGTTTGTAAGGCTGAGATCTAGATCCGATAGCGGACTAGACATCCCATTCAATGCAATTGAATAGGGTAGGTAGGTTGGAGGGAAGAGATAGAAGAGCCCCCTCAGGTAAAAGATATTTTAGTATCTCATTTGGAAGTTAAGTTGGGACAGGAGAGAATCTGTGAGTAGAGAGTCGAAGAAAGAGCCAAGACCTTGTTACAGGCCGTGCTTAGGAACACCTTGTACAAACAGGCATTTTCCATTTAATATAAACAAAAGTAGTTTTTCCTGCATGTATTTCTATGTTGAATGAATGTCTGTGAGTGTTCTTTATGTGTTGTAGATGTATGTTGTAGGTTTGCATTTGCAGGATTTGGTTTGATTTCAAGTGAAGATCTTTGAGGCTTCACACCAGGAGGGTGTGACAGAACACTGCGGGTTCTGATAGCCATGCACAGGAGGTTGCACTTCTGAACTCTGCGGATACAGAAAAACATGTGTTGTGGCACAAGAACTAGAATTGACAACTCAGGAAAGACCTCAATATTGTTGAACACCTTGGAGGCAAGGTTGTGTATGAAAGACACATTTGTGGACATAATCTCTAAGGAGTTATGTGAAGCTCAGCCAAGTGGGCATTGAGCAGGTGCAAGGAGTGCACAATGGAAGACTTCTGTTGAGAAGTTTAGGAAGTTAGAATCACTGAGGATTCTGAGAGCTCTACCAGGTGGGCATTGAGTAGGTACAAGGAGTGCACAGAGGACATAACTGTTGGATGTTCTGTGAGAAGATACTCTACCAGGAGGGCATTTGAGTCAGTGTGCAGACAGGCACAGTGGAGAGAAGAGAACTCTTTGAGTTCTACGATTTGAAGAAGAGTCCACTGAGGGATCTTCACAGGGTTGTTGAACACCATGTAGACTCACCACGAGGTTGCTTGAGCAAAGGGATAGCCAGGAGGGCATCCAAACATTCTCCATCTGTGGGAGAAAGAAGGATAAAATCCCTTAGGGGCCTGAGCATGTGAGAAGCTCAGGAGAGACAACAATCTGTGTGTGTAAAGACTCTGCAGAGGAGCAGGAGTTGAAGAATCCTTCAAGGATTCGAAAGGACCAAATCTCAGGAGGAACAACGTCGTGGAGAACGTAGGCGAACCTCAAAGTGTGAGGAGTTCACAGAGGAAAAAGAGGACAAAGGTCAAGGCGTTTAAGAACTTGGAATTCTTCCAAGTGCAAGAAGAAAGTGTGCAAGCTCAGGAGGGAGCACAATAGTCATTGGATCGACCGAAGAAATCTGGATCGTTGAAGATTTCACATCCAGGAGAGAATAGGAGCAGCCTATAGAAGGGGGAGATCATGAGTCGTTGGACCTCATTCAGAAATCTCGTCAGCCATCGGATTGGACAAGAGGTGCACGAGGTTTAACCCTTCTCACGCCAGGAAAAAGTCCCAACAGGCATCAGGATATCGACGTTCGTGAAATTGGGAGTCACGAGGGAAAGAGATCAGGAATTTCTATAAGAAAGGTCCTGGGAAGGATCTGGGCCATCCGTTTGTGGAGACACATGGAAGAAATCGAGTGACCCGTCGATATGTCAGCTACCGGGGTTTTGAGTTGACAGAGGATTCTGTCATCGGGTATCAGAAACTCTGAAATCATGAGATTGGATCAGGGTCGTCCATCAGTTGGAGACACGTAGTGGAGATCTGGATTATCGGAGAAAGGTCCCGATAGGAGAGCCACATCGGGAAATCGTGGATCGGGATATCGGGAATCCCGTAGGAAAAATGTTTATGCATTTTAGCATTGCGATGTCCGAAACCCCGATAGGAGACAAGGCTCTGGTATTGTGAGATAGTGGTCACGTGGGCCAAGAGTCTAGCTAGAAGGGGCTAAGGGCCAAAGACGGGGAATTATCTCATCGGAGATCGGGAGATCGCGAGGACAGAGGTTCATGACATCGAGGATCACGAAATCCACAAAACCAAAATTAAATCGGGGAAAGGTCACAGGCGCGTGCAGAGGCCATGATAGGGAAAAGGCAGGACCTGTGGATCAGGTTGTCATCAGAGATTCCAGTAGGGAATCGAATGAGCTAATTCGGCTCAAAGGGGAATTTGAACGATCCTATGAGCAGGAGTGCGAGGTGGTGGTCGTGCCTTACTGCGTCAGGTGGTATCAAAGCCTGATTCTTGTCTGTATATTTTAGGCAAGGGAGGAATAAGTGGTAAAGATCACTCTGATATGCATTAGGTGGTATCAGAGCGGGAACTTCACTTGTATATTTCAGGTGAAGCAAGAAGGTAAAAGAAGATAGAGCATTGGAGACTCTGTGATGGTTGTTTGCAGGTAGGCGACAATCAAGAAAGCAGTCAGGAGGACTGTAGGATGAAGCTAGAAACACTCTTAGTGTAGAGTGACAACAACAGGTTTTCTAGGAAAGCAGACAGGGACAACGCCATGACTATTGAAGGCCATAGGCATGCTAGAAGGAAGAGCAAAGAAGAAAATCTTACAGAGATGGATAAAGAGCTCGCTGAAATAAGGGCAGACATAGAAAAGCTTGAACTGTAGATGCAACAAAAATCCAAGCTGAGATGGGTGTATGAATGGCCCATAAAGAAGCCGAAGATAAAATGGCCAGTCAAGGAGTTGATGGTCATAAGACAGCGTAGGCTATTAAAAGGATGGTTGAGGTATGTTGAGAACCTCAACGGACTTGAGGATATGGTTCAGGTATGTGAACCAGAGACTGGGGACATTCTCGGTGAGGAGAATGAATCAGGATCAACTGAAGATCTCAAGCACTGCCAAGAGGGCAGAGAGGAAATTCCAAATTTCCAGGTGGGCAATGAGTTGAGATCGTTGCGGGATCTCAGAGACTATCAGGAGGACAGCCGAGGAATTTCACATTGCCAGTTGGGAAATGATATGAGTTCGTTGTGGGATCTCATAGACTGCTAGGAGGGCAGCGAAAGGTTTCCATTTTACCAAGTGGTCAAGGAAACAAAGATGGAATTAGTTGATTCCATGGACTGCTAGGAGGGCAGTAGAGACATCTCAAACTCCCAGGTGGGTAGAGATGAGCATTCGAGACTAGCTGAAAGTCTCGTGGACTTAAAGGTGAGGTCAATTCAGCAAGGAGTGCTGATGAAGATGGGACCAGTTGATCTCATAATCTGCCAGGAGAGGAGTGAACAGATCCCATATTGCCAAGTGGGCAAGGATGAGCAGATGAGACTATCAGAAGGTCTCATAAATTCAGAGATGAGTTTGGATCAGCATGTGCAGCTGACAGAGGAGGATTTGAGAATCCTTATGATGATTGGAGGAACTGGAATATTCCTACCACTTTCCCAATAGGAGGAAGAAATCTATGTTGCAGGTGTAGCAACAATAAAAGGACAGCCAACCGAGACTGTCAAAGAAGGATTGGAGCAGATATCTGAAGCTGCCCAAGAAGAAGAAAAAGAGAATGAGAATTATGAGGAATGGCTCAACGCTTTCAGCCAGGAAGATGAAAGAAAGGAAGCTATAGCACTGAAGCTGACAGAAGAAGAAGTAGAAGAGAATGATGAGCATTCTGAGGAATGGCTCAATATTTTCAGCAAGGAGACTGAAAAGAATGCAACATGGGAGTTTGCAGCAACAGAAGAAGAAGAAGCAGACAACATTAGTTTGGTTGATCTGTATGAATAGATAGAAGCCCTGGAGAGAAGGGTGAAAGTGCAGAGCGTGCACATCCAACAGGTGAAGTTGGAGACTGATGAAGAAGGCATGGGAGATCATGATGATCTACCCAATTGCAGAAAATTTTTGCAGCTGGGGAGACTGCAAAAACAGGACCAACCACTGGAGCAGCTGGATGCAGCGATCGAGGAGATCAAAAAGCTGATGTTGAGGTCAGCAGAGACTACCAGCAAGGAAAGGCTGGGCAGAAAGGAAGCAGCAGCGTAGAAGCAGCAACAACAACATGTTGACAGGTGAAATTGACCGTCCGTCAACTGGAAGAATGGAACCGGTCCGGGGTTGTCTAATAACCCAAGCCGTTTGGGATGAACCACCCTGATGGGTTTAGCGGCTTCGTTAGCCGATCTAAGGTCCTAAGAACAAAAATAAAAACTACTCTAAAATAAATAATCTAACTAAAACTAACTATGAAAACAAACTAAACTAATCTAACTAAAAAGAAATAAAACAAATGAATAAACTAAACTAACTATTCTATATACAATCTACTATCTAATACTATACTAACTCTAACTAATTAAATATCTAACTACCAATGGAAATATAACTTATTCACAAAATGTACAATATCTACAATTTGCAGATTTGAATAAAACCTGAAAAATTCATTTTCATTCTTCCCTAAGACAGAGAAATATATTTTTTTTTTATTTTATAATTTTATGAACAAGAGATAAAACAAAAACTAACTAAACTAGACAAATAATATACTAATTCTAACTACAAATCTAACTAACATATATCTAACTAAACTACTAATATTATACTAACAAATTAATCAAACAAATAAATAACAAACTGACCTGGAGAAATGCTTTAGGTTTGTCCTGTGTATGATGATTGTCTTAGCTTATCGGAGGGAGGAAACCCGCTCCAAATTATCCAGGCACTCCGTGTAAACAGAAAGCTACAGTGCTCTTTAATATAATTACAGGACAAACAAGACATAAAAATTACAACAATCATATGATTTATAAATCTTCACAGTTAGATAAACCTGTATGCAAAGACTTATACAAAATAATTCAATCGATGAAGAAGGGAAATCTGTCATTCTTTAACTGAACAAAGTAATTGTTGTATTTTTTAAGTATTGAAAGAAATCAGATATGGATAGCACATTAATTAAATCATATCATTCTGCAATAGACTATGATAGCTAAAGTAGTCTATAATCAACTGCAAATGACATGCATAAACTTGAAACAAAAGATTGATATATTGAAAAGCGAAAGCTGTAGCAAAACATCAACTCCTGTCTCAATTTGTATTAGAAATCCATAGCCTGGTTCTCCCACAAGTGAGGATGCCCCTTATTACAAAAAATAATAAGTATTTAAAGACCTTCCACAGGGTAAAACATCCCTGTGGAAGTTATCAAAACTGTTTACATAAAATCTGGGAAGATGTCCCATGTCTGACTAAACTAGGAACCTAAAACAAAACTAAATCACACAATTATCTCCTAGACTGTCCAGTATGTCCAATGCAATTCGGATGTACCTGAAAGGTGTTCAAAATGGACCAGTTAGAAGGGTATTTTATTAATAAAATGATAAAAAATCTAATTCTATAGACTAGCTACAGAATCTTGCGATTCTGTAGCAGTCTAAATAAGACACAGAATCAGCATTAAAATCAACTCAAATCTTTTAAAGAATTAAATTAAACTAACATCCAATAGCTATTTGAAAACGAACATTCATATTGAAATTGTTATACCATTTTGAACTCAAACAAGACCAATATCAATCAAATGACTACAGAGATACGTGTACTCTATTTCGTTTGTTACCACAAAGTCGGGTGAACAAAATCATATCGAACAACAATGAAATCATTTCATGTCAAATTGAAATCGATACAATTAAAACAAATCGTAGGCAATTGTTATGCTGCCTCCTGAACAGGAAACACGATCGAATCCAAACAAGATCATTTTCAAATCGACATAACTGTATAACAAACACTCCATGCCATGAGAAAATTAAATCAAAACTAGCGCGTAAATGTTCACAAACGAAATCATAATGAGATCAATCAACATGATCTGTAGGATTAGTTCAATCGTTTGTTATTGCTATTTGGGGCAAACAAACTCGATTGATAATGAACGAAACCATTCATTTCAAAACAAATTATAACCGGATTTGACAGAGATAACGAATGTCGATCAATTCGTTTTGCAAATCAAACAGAGAAGCATCTATAATACGAATCCAACTCATAAAACAATCTTGCCATCTCAATATATGGGATAATCCAATCAAAATAAGAGTGAATCAAACAGCTGGGGTTTAACATAGTTATTATGAATCAAAACCGCTCCAAGATTCGGGCGTGGATATCATTTGCACAGGCTTAAATGAGAGTATTGTTTTCATAAAAAATAGAGTCGTTCTTTCCAAATCAGAGCAGAACAGAGTTGTATTCCTGTTTTAGGAAATTACATGACACAACATATTAAAAGATCGTAACAACCAAACTCATGAAATTATTTCAAAAATCAAATCATCAAAACTCAATTAGGGTCGATCTGATCTGACTACAACGAAATCATACCAAATCAAAATACGATCATGCTCTAAATTTAGCATGAAAACCTCCTGTTCAAGTTGGATACAAACAAATTCAATTGAAAGCAAACCATCGATTTTGTTAACTTAACAGACAAACAAATCAAATCCGATGAAAATCTATCAGTGACTAAACTGGGTATGAGCAAATCGTGTATCCAAATCGAAACTTGATTTATTTTTAGTAAAGAGAAAACAATGTATAGGATGAACAACATTATGACAGATCCATTTCGAATGATAGACAGAGCTATTTGAAAACGAAATTCAAATAATTATATTAATCCTGGTCATTCACAACACTAAAATGATATCAAAATTCATACCTGTATGACGAGCAGACAACTTGATCATGACAATTTGGAGTTGACAACGGCTGTGGCTGATTCAACATTCTTAAAAATGATGGAACCAGTGGTTCTCTGCTTCCTATCAGTTGCTTGAAGTTTGTCTCTTTGGCTGGTTAATACTGCAACTTGGTTTTCCAATGATTGGATTTTTGATTGAAGTAGAGGAACGTCTATATAGTATCGTTCCAACCACAAATCACATTGGTCACAGGACGATTGTTCGGGCTTCGAAAGTGCAGGTGAGGGTTTGGTTACATTTTCGAGGGTTTCGTTAGGTAGTTTGATCCCAGGGTAGCTAGGATTATTCTTTAGGCAAGGGGGAAGATTGGAAATGAAGTCATAAGGTGGCTCGGAGCACAGACCTTGTGAGTAAGGGTACTCACTAGCTAGGAAGCGTTCTATGTCAGAGTTTGAATCCTCACTAAGGACTATGGGCTTCTGCTCAACATTAGGTTTAGGATTATTTCTAGCCATTCTCGAGATAAGCCGAGCATTCGTTTTACCTTTGCCATCAATAGTAGGGTTACCCCTAACCTTTTTTCTCACAGGATTTTTTATAGCCTTGGCCTTGTCTGTTAAGACATCGGGTAAGTCAATATCAGGGTCGATCGAGGGTTTAGGAGAAGGAAGTAGGACATGGAAGGGAACAGGTGGCTCGACCTTGGTTTCACTGACCATAGGCTTGTCAACTTGGACAGGCTCGGCATCAGCAAAACCATTTCGATAGATAAAAGCTTGCCAGCTCTCACCATGGCGACTCAAGTGATGAACAACGATGAGTCTGATTAGGCCATGGTGGAATAGGCTACTATTGGCCTTCTCCCTTTTAAACCTTTTTGACATTTTATATAGGCTACTCTGGAAGTAAAAGGGAATATTCAATGGGTATCCCATAAAATTCATTAACAAACGAAGGTGGTAGAGAAAAATGAGTCCATATCGACCCTCACAGGTCACGAATTGTTTGACCACCATCAAAATATCATGCCATCGTTGTTTAAGCGTGGAGATGGGCATACCTCTGTCACAGGATGTGACCTTTCGCGAGACAAACAGTAGTGACCATGGCACCTCCTCGACCTTAGATTTTTTAAACCAACGTTGGCATGAGGATGGTAACCCTGTAGTAGAACTAATAAACTCCTCATTGATTTCCAACTGAATGTCACCCACCTTGGCTCTACAGCCGTCAAAATCCAGGGTGA
The DNA here is from genome assembly GCA_009831015.1 of Picea engelmannii. Lineage (NCBI taxonomy): Eukaryota > Viridiplantae > Streptophyta > Pinopsida > Pinales > Pinaceae > Picea > Picea engelmannii. The sequence goes on from ML776820.1 coordinate 606,750, forward strand.
ACTGTTGTGCAACAAATAAATTAAAACCCTCGAATCATTGTACAAAGGTGAGCCAACTGTTATCGTCTAAGTCTTTCCAGGCATTATCGAATAGTAGCAAGGCTTGGCTACCGTTCGACTTGATTCGCACCACCGGTGCCATGGAGCCAAGCACACGGTAAGTCCAGGGTTTGGATCATAGCACACACAGGAGTAGAGTGCACGAAGGGTTACCCGAGCTAGCAGAGGTAAAACAGGGATAAGGGATAGGCATAAATGACATCATGCGAAGGTGGTGGAGCTATTTGCTGGCCATGCATAATAGTTATTGCCAATGTTACAACCGTCGACGCTTATAGCTGTTCAACCCACTATTGTATGGTTTAACAATCATGTCATTTTCCTGACCAATGAAACCAATGGTAAGTGTATTAATCATTTGTGCAAGCAATGGTTATACCATAGTTTTAAAACCAATCATACAAATTGAAATCAATACCAAGTGTTTAACCAATGTGACATGCATTGTATCAATTCGTATCAAGAGTTTAAGCGAGGTACCAATGCGTTTTGAACTAGGTGTCATATCAAATGAAATATATCAAGGGTTTAACCATAACACCTATATATCTTATGAAACCAATGTGCAAAGTAATTTGATCAAATAACATGTAAATCCAACTGCCAATGCATCGCAATTTAATGAAATGAACATACATAATCAGTCAAAGAATGACCAATGAGTGCAGATCAAAAGGTCTTTCCAACTGTATAATGATAAGTAAAATACAAGCTCAATAGGCATATGGACAAGAAGGATAACGACAGTTCAATAATGATTTTAATGTGATTTCGAAAGAGCAAGTTTTCACGCTTACAGTTGTGAAAACAAAAATGAAGGTAAATGTGCAAATGTCGCAAAAAAAAAGAAAGTGTCGTTTATTTGAAAATTGCGACGAAAAATTGATGTTTGCAAAACATTGGTGTAGGCAGCTTATAAGACAATGGAAAAATGTGATTTGGCTGCCAACACAACAGCAAGATGGAGTGGATGAATAGCTCCAGAGGATGATTTGGGATCCAGGAGGATTTCAACATCAGATATGGGAAGCTCATGAGCAGGAGCTCATGAATTTTG
>ML776820.1:607916-623635 GCA_009831015.1 Picea engelmannii
ATCCACTCCATCTTGCTGCTGCTACTGCTGCTTCTGCATTGCTACTTCCTTTCTGCCCAACCTTTCCTTGCTGGCAGTCTCTGCTGACCTCAACATCAGCTTTCTGATCTCCTTGATCACTGCATCCAGCTTCTCTAGTGGTTGGTCCTTTTTTTGCAGTCTCCCCAACTGCAAAAATTTTCTGCAATTGGGTAGATCATCATGATCTCCCATACCTTATTCATCAGTCTCCAACTTCACCTGTTGGATGTGAACGCTCTGCAATTTCACCCTTCTCTCCAGGGCTTCTATCTGTTCATATAGTTCAGCCAAACTAATGTTGTCTACTTCTTCTTCTTATTTTGCTGCAAAATCCCATGTTGCAGTCTTTTCAGTCTCCTTGCTGAAAATATTGAGCCATTCCTCAGAATGCTCATCATTCTCTTCTACTTTTTCTGTTGTCAGCTTCAGTGCTACAACTGCCTTTCTTTCAGCTTCCTGGCTGAAAGCGTTGAGCCATTCCTCAGAATGCTCATTCTCTTTTTCTTCTTCTTGGGAAGCTTCAGATATCTGCTCCAATCCTTCTTTGACAGTCTCGACTGGCTGTCCTTATGTTGTTGCTGCACCTGCAACACAGATTTTTGCCTCCTCCTGGGTAACTGGTAGGAATATTCCAGTTCCTCCAATCATCATAAGGATTCTCAAATCCTCCTCTGTCAACTGCACATGCTAATCCAAACTCATCTCTAAATTTATGAGACCCTCTGATAGTCTCATCTGCTCATCCCTACCCACCTGGCAATATGGGATCTTTTCACTGCTCTCCTGGCAGATTATGAGATCAATTGATCCCATATTCATCAACACTCCTTGCTGAATTGACCTCACCTTTAAGTCCACGAGACTTCAATCTAGTCTTGAATGCTCATCTCTTCCCACCTAACAGTTTGAGATGTCTCTACTGCCCTCCTAGTAGTCCATGGAATCAACTAATTCCATTTCTATTTCCTTTCCCACCTGGAAAACTAGAAACCTTTCATTGCCCTCCTGGCAGTCTGTGAGATGCCGCAGTGACCTTATATCATTGCCCAGCTGGCAATGTGAAATTCCTCTGCTGTCCTCCTGACAGTCACTGAGATCCCGCAGTGATCTCAACTCGTTGCCCACCTAGCAATTTGGAATTTCCTCTCTGCCCTCCTGGCATTGCTTGAGATCTTCAGTTGATCCTGATTCATTCTCCTCACCAAGAATGTCCCCAGTCTCTGGTTCACATACTTGAACCATCTCCTCAAGTCCGTCGAGGTTCTCAGCATACCTCAACCATCCTTTTAATAGCCTATGCTATCTTATGACCATCAACTCCTTGACTGGCCATTTTATCTTCGGCTTCTTCATGGGCCATTCATACACCCATCTCGGCTTGCCTTTTTGTTGCATCCATAGTTCAAGATTTTCTATGTCTGCCCTTATTTCAACAAGCTCTTTATCCATCTCTGCAAGATTTTCTTCTTTTGTCTTCCTCCCAGCATGCCTATGGCCTTCAGTAGTCATGGCGCTGTCCTTGTCTGCTTTCCTAGCAAACCTGCTGCTGTCACTCCACACTAAGAGTGTTTCCAGCTTCATCCTACAGTCCTCCTGACTACTTTCTTGATTGTCCCCTACCTTCAAACAACCATCACAGAGTCTCCAGTGCTCTGTCTTCTTTTACCTTCTCGTTTCACCTAAAATATAAAAGTGAAGTTCCCTCTCTGATACCACCTGACGCAGTAAGGCACGACCACCACCTCGCGCTCCTACTCACAGGATCGTTCAAATTCCCCTTTGAGCTGAATTAGATCATTTGATTCCCTACTGGAATCTCTGATGACAACCCGATCCATAGGTCCTGCATTTTCCCTGTCACATCCTCTACACGTGCCTGTGACCTTTCCCCGATTTAATTTTGGGTTTCAGGATTTCATGATCCTCGATGTCACGAACCTCTATCCTCGTGATCTTCCGATCTCCGATGAGCCAATTCCCTATCTTTGGCCCTTATCCCCTTCTAGCTAGACTCTTGGCCAATGTGACCACTATCTCACAAGACCGCAGCCTTGTCTCCTATCGGTGTTTCGGACATCACAATGCTGAAATATATAAGCATTTTGCCTACGGGATTCCCGATATCCCGATCCGCGATTTCCCAATGTGGCTCCCCTATTGGGACCTTTCTCTGATAACCAAGATCTCCACTAGGTGTCCCCAACTGATGGATGGCCCTAATCCAATCTCGTGATTTCGAAGTTTCTGATACCCGATGATAGAATCCTCTGTCAACTCAAAACCCCGGTAGCCGACATACCGACGGGTCGCTCGATCTCCACCACGTGTCTCCACAAACGGACGGCTCAGATCCTTCCCAGGACCTTTCCTATAGAAATTCCCAATCTCTTGCCCTCGTGACTCCCGATTTCACGAACGCCGATATCCCGATGCCTGTCGGGACTTTTGCCTTGCGTGAGAAGGGTTAAACCCCATGCACCTCCTGTCCAATCCGACGGATGACGAGATTTTCGAATGAGGTCCAACAGCTCATGATCTCCCCCTTCTATAGGCTGCACCTATTCTCTCCTAGACGTGAAATCTTCAACGGTCTAGATTTCTTCGGCCGATCCAACTGTTGCTGTGCTCCCTCCTGAGCTTGCACATTTTCTTCTTGCACTTGGAATAATTCCAAGTTCTCAAAGGCCTTGACCTTTGTCCTCTTTTTCCTCTGCGAACTCCTCACACTTTGAGGTTCACCTATGTTCTCGACGACGTTGTTCCTCCTAAGATTTTCTCCTTTCAAATCCTTGAAGGATTCTTCAACTCCTGCTCCTCTGCAGAGTCTTTACACACATAGTGTTGTCTCTCCTGAGCTTCTCACATGCTCAGGCCCCTAAGGGATTTTATCCTTCTTTCTCCCACAGATGGAGAATGTTTGGATGCCCTCCTGGCTATCCCTCTGCTCAAGAAACCTCTTGCTGAGTCTACAAAGTGTTCAGCAACCCTGTGAAGATCCCTCAGTGGACTCTTCTTCAAATCGTAGAACTCAAATAGTTCTCTTCTCTCCTCTGTGCCTGTCTGCACACTGACTCAAATGCCCTCCTGACAGAGTATCTTCTCATAGAACATCCAACAGTTATGTCCTCTGTGCACTCCTTGCACCTACTCAATGCCCACCTGGAAGAGCTCTTAGAATCCTCAGTGATTCTGACTTCCTGAATTTCTCAACAGAAGTCTTCCGTTGTGCACTCCTTGCACCTGCTCAATGCCCACTTGGCATAGATTCACAGAACTCCTCAGAGATTCTGTTTGCAACTGGGTCTTTCATACACAGCCTTGCCTCCAAGGTGTTCAACAACCTTGAGGTATTTCTTGAGTTGTCTATTCCAGTTCTTATGTTGCAACATGTCTTTTTCTGAATCCGTAGAGTTCAAAAGTGCAACCTCCTGTGCATAGCTATCAGAACCCGTAGTGTTCTGTCACACCATCCTGGTGTGGAGCCTCAAAGACCTTCCCCCGAAATCAAACCAACTCTTGCAAATTCAAACCTACAACATACATCTACAACACATAAATAACACTCACAGACATTCATTCAACACAGAAATACATGCAGGAAAAACTGCTTCTGTTTATATTAAATGGAAAATGCCTATTTGTACAAGGTGTTCCTGAGCACGGCCTGTAACAAGGTCTCGGCTCTTTCTTCTGCTCTCTACTTGTAGATTCTCTCCTGTCCCAACTTAAATTCCAAATGCGATACTAAAATCTCTTTTACCTAAGGGGTCTCTTCGAGCTCTTCCCTCTAACCTACCTACCCTATTCAACTGCATTGAATGGGTTGTCTAGTCCACTATCGGATCTAGATATCAGCCTTACAAAAATTAAAGCCCGATCTTATCTACAGCCTGCGCAAAGACATGGCTTCACAACTCACCAACTTAAACATTTAATTACATTAAATTCAAATTCAAAATGAGGTTGTGCCTCTCTCTTCAACTCGTGATTTGACACGGTTGGCTGGTTGGCTGGCTGATGTGGAGAGATGCTCCTGCATCATTACACCAAGACTCCCAGGCGCACATGTATTTGTGTGATGCAGTGTGTAAACACACGAGTATTTGACTGGAGCACGACCATGCTTGAATGCATGAACAGGAAACTCACAAAGTGTCGAGGGCAGAGTAACAAGAACTTCGGGTTTGGTATCGTTCTATGCTCATTGTTCTTTGAGAGGGTACCTAGTCTTAGACCGTGAGAGACAGTGCAAGGGCATGTGGCCTCTTTCACAATAGTGTGTATACGGGAAGATTTTTTTCTGCGACAAGGGGGAGGAAGGACCATAGAGGCCTTTGACGACACATTTTTTTACTAGTGGGCACGTCAGATTCTGAAAATAGAGGAATACCCCTATGCCAAAATAAACTTCTCTAGGGATCCATACATGCACGTACCTCTTGGAGAGGAGCGAGGAGAGATATGTACATGTGTTTCTAAATTTATTTAATTTTTAATTTATTTTTTATATATATCATTTTTATGTGTATCAGAGTATTTGACGACTATGTATCTCTTATGTACATATGTGGGACTAGTGCATCTGACAGACTTCATGAGGACCAAGAAACGTCCTCGACTAGAGGCAGTACCAGCAGCAGTCGTCGGACCAACAACAACAGTTGGGGGACCTCCAACCAGAGAGAATGAGAGAGTTTTGAGACAGGTGGAGTGGAACCTCACCGTGCTCACTCGTGCAATTCCCATAGCCGAGATTGAGGATATCCCACCATCAATGCAGCCTCACATAGTTGGGGTGCCACAGACCTCGGTCCAACTCTTTCGGCATTTGGCAAATGTCGTTTTTCACTATGGCAGGGCCAATAGGCCCCATTCTTAGATAGGATGGACCTCTTATGTGTCAAGGACACCCTTTGTGTATTTTTTAGGGCATAAGCCTCGTGATGTATACTGGATATATATTTTTTAGGTGTTCACTCCCAACGATGTACTCTCACACATTTTAATATATATATATGTATTTACATATTTTTATGTCTTATGGATCACATTTTTACAAATGTATGTACATTTGTATGTGTTTGCTTTTTTTATGTCTGTGCAACATGCCAATATAATACTCGATTAGCTAGAGTATTTGTTATTTGATTTAATATCCTAGGAACATGGATATATGTAATGTAATCAAAGAAACATTCTAAGAGACATACCCTAAGGAATCGTCAGTGTAAAGTAGGATCATGAACGTGTTAAACCACATTTAATTGGGACAAAACTAGCTGAGCATATAAGTAGACTCGGAGGTGAGAGATACCATGCGACAAAGCATCATGAAGAAACTCTATCACTACATTGTACTAGGAGACGTTGTTTGTAGTGTCACCTAGATAGATACCTCCAGAAGATAGCAACTGGCCTTGATGCATGAAAATCACCCAAGATTTGGAATAAAGCCTCCTAGTGTGTCGGCTGGCACCATCCGCGAACCCAAAAAACACCTCTGATTCACTTGACTTCTGCCACAATGAAAAATATGACATAAATAATGAAACGTCCATAAAACAAAAGGACAAAAATATAACTATATAATGAATATACATATGTACAAGAAGTCACCCAAGGCGACCAACCTACGAGTAATACTTTTTGAGGTAGAGCCCATTTCTAGGCTCTGCCAAAGAATTTTCCTCAAAGTCAACTAGATGATAAGATCCCTTCTTTAAGATGTCTTTCACAATGAAAAGTATCAACCACATGGTCTTGAACTTTCCTTCCCCTAGGGAATCCTTATCTTGGTTGTAGACCAGGACAAGGTTGGTTTCAGAGAAAATTCGAGGACGAACAGATCGATCATACTAACACTTGACTCGTTGCTTGTGAGCCTCATTGGCCAAGGATGCATCATGGTATTACTCATCAAGTTGCTTCAGATATAATAAGCGTTCCTCAAGCGGTGAAGTGTTTGGAAATAAATCTACTACCAACTTTAGATATGGGATATGGCACTCTATAGGAAAGACTTCTTTCAACTCGTAAATGAGTTGAAAAGGTGAGAAACTGGTGGTAGTCTTTACAGACGTTCGATAGGCCCATAATGCCAAGTACAACATCAAATACCAATTTGACTTGGTAGAATTGATCGTTCACTGTAGAATAGTCTTGAGGGCCTTATTCACAGCTTCCACCTAACCATTCTCTTGTGGGTAGTAGGGTGATGAATGTTCCTGCCTCAACCCAAGCTTTGATGTTAACTTAGACATCATTTTTTTCTGGAAGTGACTACCATGGTCAATGAAAATCTCCTTTGGGATGTCAAACCTAGCTATTATCTAGTTAAAAATGAAGAGAGTTGTTGTTTCACCATCATTGTTAAATGTTGGCATAGCCTTGACCCACTTTGTGAAGTAGTCTACCACTATGTAATAGCCCTAGTAGAATATATACTTAGGGATTATTAAGTAAAAGATTTATTAGGTAATTAATTTTTCCTAACATGTTAATAACTAAAAAACAATTGGTCTAATGATATTAATTAAGTATTTATTAATTAATTAAAGGTTATAATTTTGATTAATTAATTAATTAATTAACTACCTATTATATTCAATAACTTGGGTATTAAATTTAAAAGGGATAATAAGCTATATTGTTTAAATTAAAAAAAAGTTACGTACACGGAAAGGGATAAGATATTAATTAAAAGGGGTAAGATATTAATTATGAGGGGAGAAGGTAATAAATGGGTGGATAAGGAAGTAAATGCAAGAGGCGGTGAAGGAAGGATATGGAGGGGAAGGAGGTTTACGAAGGGGAATCATTCTACGGGATTATTATTTTTCTTGGAGGTTTCTCTTGGATTGCAGAGAGGGGAGTTGAGTTCGGTAGTTGGACTGGATCAGTACAGGCACCGGTTTGCTGGAGGTTTTGGGCATGGGGGCCAGGATATCCACATGATATCCTGGAGCTAGGAAGTTGTCCTAGTTGGCAGGGTGGAACAAGGTTTTGGGCAGTGTTTACACAGTTCAACAACATTCAACAAGGCAAGTGAAAGCGGAGGGTTAGCATCAGACCAAGGTAATTTAAATTGTGTATTTGTTTTATTATGTTATAAAATTTTATTATTCGTTGATCAATTTAAAATGCGTAGGTGCTTAATTAAAAGGAATTATTGAATTTTACTGTTATGTTTGTAGAATTAATTGATGTTAAAAATATGGCCATTACAAATGGTATTAGAGATTTTGTTTTAAATCTGGGCCTAAGGGCCAAAACTCCAAGCTCTAACTCCAGCTATGCTTAACCTGCAAACAAAACACATAAATTTTAATAAAAAAAAATGCAATACGAATTTTAACTACTAGGGTTGTTACAAGCCAGGAAATAGGAAAGGTAATCCAACAATCAATAGGTAAAATGTCCCAACGACAAACTCCTAGATGAAGTCTAACAATGAATAGCATTTTGATAATATCTCTCAGGCAACCAACAATCCAGGAATCGTATAGAAATTCCCTATTGATATAGGGAACTGAAATAGTCATACAGATCCTACAATACAACCAAATTAATATAATCATTAAAATAGCACAACCAGTTTAATATAGTCATTAAAATAGTATTTTCTTCCTATAATAGCAGTCATGTTAATGTGGAACAAAACCCTCAACAAGGTATATGCCACTGTGGATTAGCAAGCAGACTGTATTCTCTACCGAATAATTATAAAGATGAGCCTTCATTCAGAGTGTACAACTATTATCGTTGATACTTTATGGAGCCCCTCTACAGCCAAGCTTCAACATACCTTATGGAGTCTTGCTACAACCAGGCTACAACATAGAGCATCATCATATCTCCATTCTTTATTGTAATCATCAGGCTACTTCAAAAAAACCAATTGAATGCAAGTTAGATGTGTTCTTTGAATTATTTAGTGAAGGGAAGTAAAAAATTGAACTATAAAAAATAAAAAAAATCGTTTTAACCAATTCACTAATACTCATTTAAAAGGGGAAAAATTGAAAACCAATATAAAAAAATGGGGAAAAAAAAAAACAATATCAAAAATGGGAAAAAAAGAAAAAAAATAAAGAAAGAATAGACAAAAGACCTACTGTGACTGAGTCCACTTCATTCAGAAGGTATAGAAAAACCTATATTGATGTATCGTGTGTACCATTTTCCATTTTTAAGAGTTTCTTTCACAGTTGGTATCTAGGCAACCATTGACATAGAAGAGATTAGGCTATAATGTGTGTTACAAAGCCACCTAGGAGAATACATGAAGGAAGTCAAAGAAATAGAAAAGGGATTCATGTTGTCAAATAAAATTATACAAGCCTCCTTGATGTGCACGAAATCTTGTGATTTTACATGGATGTGTCTGCATTAGTGTCTTACATGTACAGTTTCCTTTAAATACCTTTTCTGGAAAAATATCTAGGGAGGCAATAATAAAAAAAGAGGGTAAGGAAACGAGGGAGATCTCACCAGTTCATTTGTGCTAATCAATTCAATATTGTAGAAATCCACAGATGAGTCCTTGAAAATAGGGTCAGTGTACGAAGCTCCAATATCATGTTTCGAAAACTAGAACATGAACTTGAAAGATTTGCACAATCTGCAGCAGCTGGCATTTCCAAGTCCTCTGATTACTGTTGATCATTCCTTTCCACAATTGAAGATCATGCAACACCGAGATACCATGGGAAGCCACCAGGTGCGCTTAGGCCCTGGCACTAACATCCTTTGCCTTGAAAACCCTAAAGCTTTCATCTTCCTCCATCTGCCCACAAAAAACTAGAGAAACTGTTCATGGAAAACAAAGAATTTGTCTTCAGTCTCAATCCATTACTCGAAGTCCTCCTTCCAAAGATGCATCCAGGCCTGAAGGGCGATCCCTGGCAGTGAAATAGGTGGTTTTATCTAGCCTACAGAGACCTTACACGGACTTCTGATGGAGAATGGAGGGTTCCAACAATACCAGAAACTACCCCAGCCATTGTACTCCGAGTTAGAGAGTGTATCTAGAGAAGAAAAGTCAAAGGGGATAGGGAACATAAATCAGGTCTTGAGAAAACAAAATAATACTAGTCCCTGGCTGCTTAAACTCTAAACCCTTTCAGTCCTTTGACCTGAGAAATTTGAGAAGGACCAAATCATTGCATTCGAGAATAAAAAGAACCCAAATTGCACAAAACTATGCCGTATATCAAACATATAATATAACAAATCGCCAAACATATGGGCATGGGAGGAGAAGCCCGCGCTGCTGTAATAGAAAAGAACTCAAATCACACAAAACTATTCCATATATTGAACATATAATATAATAAATCGCCAAACATATGGGCATGGGAGGAGAAGCCCATGCTGTTGTAACATAAAAGAACCCAAATCACGCAAAACTATGCCATATATCAAACATATAATATAACAAATTGCCAAACATATGGGCATGGGAGGAGAAGCCTGCGCTGCTGTAACATAAAAGAACCCAAATCGCGCAAAAATATGCCATATATCAAACATATAATATAACAAATCGCCAAACATATGGGCATGGGAGGAGAAGCCCGTGGGTTTGACCCCGGGACTCTAGCACCCATAGCAACTACAACTACAATGCGCCACCGCCAAGAAACTACAGCAACCAGCAGCCAGTACCAGTAATGCTCCTCAACACAATGATCTTCCCTTATGGTGACTGCAACCAGAACAGTGCGCTGGAGTATAACTGAGCTAGGGTTAGAATGCACCCACCGAAACTTAGAGATGAATAGGTTAAATAGCACTGGTATGATGAAGAAGAGATGCAAAGCGAGCCTACCGAGAGAGATAGAATAATGGAGAGGCGGTCGAATGATAGGATTAAGGAAGGGTTGGGTGCATGGAGTTAGGGTTTAGAAAGAGAGCCGGCAGGTGTAGGGTTTTAGGGTTAGGTATGAAGAGCAAGCATGAAGGAGGGGGCACGTGGGCCTCATGCGAGGACCCACTGCCCGACTGTAGAGATACATTTTTTTTATTATATTATATTTTATTCTTTTACTAATTCATTTTACTAATTTACTTTAATTTCATTTTAAATAATTAATTTTAATTTTAAATCTAAATTTTAATAATTAAATTTAAATTTCTAATCTCGTTGAATGTCAAAAATTTTTTGCATAGAAATTAAGTATTTACTTTCTAAACTTGATTTTATCCAAATTAATTAATAATAATAATTAATAATAGTAATTAAGTAATTAATGTGTTATTAACATTAACATATTTAATAATATTTAAACATAACATTACGATACTAATAAAAATTATTTTGGAGAGATTAAAATTTGGGGGAGTCTATGGGTTTTGAACCCCTGACCACCCACCAAGCGATGTGCCTTAAGAAGAGAAATAACACCAATGTGCCACACATATCACTTTTACAAATAAATTCGCATATAAATAGTTTAATTATCAATAATAGCAAGGTACTAGCTTGAAGAATAATCTTCGATTATCGAAGCGTCAGGCTCATGAGACCTTACACACAACTCATCGAGCCAAGTGCCAAGTCCCTCCACTCCATTCCACCAGTCAAGTCAATGCTAAATTTCAATGCGACATTCGAAAACGCCAACACTACACACCAAGGAAAAGCTCCCGAGTCAGGCACAGGAGGATATTTAGTTGTATGCGAAAAGTTAAAAGGACTAAGACTGGGACAGGCGGGGAGGAGGCGGCATATGCACTAGGAGGGTAAGCATAGGAATTGGAGAGTATGGCACAAGGCAAGCATATCTACAGGGCAAGGGAACCAATAGCTTTTTCATAGGGGCAAAGAAATCAAGCTTAGATGCTTAATCCTAACCCTAACCTAGCCAATCCGCTAAAGGAGTAATGTCTGTTTACAGACATGTAAAGAAAACTTACACCTAACCTTGTTTCTAGTTTGAGTAGCACCAATTTGAAACATCCTGGAACTCACCCTGACAACTTTGGTTGATGCAGGTCAAAGCATACAATATGGTTAGGACTCGAGGGAATCGAGGCAGAGGAGCATCATCGCAAGCACCTCCAACACCTCCAGCGCCACCACCACCATCGCCCAAGCTAGCCCTTTAATGAGACTTTAAAGGGGAGACAACCGGAAGGGACTAAAGTGGAACCCCCACCATCTGGAACAGGTAATCCATAAGCATCAAGGGATTCAAGGGGAGGACCTCCACCTGAAGACATCACGCGTGAATTGCAAAAGATCAAACTTCCAGAGTTTTCCAGGGGTCATGCCAGTGAACGCGCGGAAGCATGGTTGGAAGGCATGACAAGGTGTTTTTCCTTAAGGGACTATGCATCCAACTCAAAGGCAAAGATTGTCATTTTTCTGTTAAGAGACAGTGCCTTGAACTGGTGGGGAAACCTGGAAAGACAACTGCACCTTACCCCAGACACAGTATCTTGGGAACTTTTCGAGGAGAGGTTCCGAAGGAAATATCTACCAGCATACTACGAGGAACAACAGGTAGGGGCATTTCATGCCTTAGTACAGGGAAACAAAACTGTAGAATATTATGAGATCAGATTTATGGAACTGGTCAAATATGTTTCGTATATGGACAGTGACCAATGACAAGCAGAGTGCTTCATCTATGGATTGAACCCTAAGATAAGAACTATGGTGTGGATGTGGAAGCCATCCTCAGTAGCAGAGGTGGTGGAAAATGCGCGTTATGCGGAAGAACACATGAACTTAACTGGGGGTACAACACCGACATTTCTTCATCGCTTTAGATTCGTAGGAAAGGCCCCGAGGACATTTCCTAGGGGAGGGGGATCAAGGCCACCACCATATGGTAATGGAGTCGCACCAAGGACAGCAGCTGCAGGGATTTCAATGGAAGCGAGTGCAGTATCTCGTTCATCGCCAACGATGCAAACAAGTCCACGACTATCTCAGGGAACAACGAGTAGGGGCAGGGGTTCCAGGGGAAGGAACTCATTTCAGAGACAGTCACATAATAGTGCACAGGTTCAATCTCGTGTTACCTATTGGGGGTGCGGAGGACCCCATTACCAACATGACTGCCCAGAGTTACAATCAGGGTTCGTGCATAGAGAAGGAAAGGCACCGATGGGGAGAGCAAGTAGCAACCACCAGATTTATGCAACGGTTAATAATCACTAGGCCGAACATCAATCCATGGTGGTGGAGTCATCAGGTATGCTAAATCATATCAATGTTAATATTTTGTTTGATTTTGGTGCGACAGATAGTTTCATTTCACCATCTGCATTAGAAAAGAGTGGGTTGGAAGCCTACGAGCACGATGACTTTAAACAAGTCGAGATGGCTTTAGGGGAAAAACAAGTAGTAGGACCTAGTGTCGATAATTGTATAGTAGACCTAGGAGTGTGTACTACCAGGTTGAAGGTGTACGTCACTGCTCTCAGGGCATATCACCTAATCATTGGAATGTATTGGTTAGCAGCTTATCGAGCTTTGGTAGATTGTTTCGCAAAGAGGGTGCTTTGTGTCGATGATGAAGGAAGACCAGTAGATATCCAAGGTGTACGGAGAAAAGTGTCGTTATGCTTTATATCAACTATGAAGGTTAAGCGATGCTTGAGGCAAGGGTGTCGACTTTATGTAGTGGAAGCGGTGAATGAAAGGAAGGGACCCTCATTGGATCAGTACCCAATATTGTCAGAATTTCAGGATGTTTTTCCGAACGAGTTACCAGGGTTACCTCCTGAGAGGGAGGTTGATTTTACCATTGAGCTAAAACCTGGTGCAGAACCAATTTCCAAAACTCCGTATCAGATGACAGCGCCAGAACTTTGTGAGTTGCAAATGCAGTTGAAAGATTTACTTGACTTAGGGATAATAAGGCCCAGTGTCTCACCTTGGGCCACACCGGTAATTTTTGTAAAGAAGAAGGATGGATCTTTACGACTGTGTATAGACTACAGGGACTTGAACCATGCTACAGTGAAAAATAGGTACCCAATGCCGTGAATAGATGACCTCTTCGATTAGATGAAAGGAGCAACGGTATTCTCAAAGATCGATTTGCGATCAGGGTATCATCAATTAAGGATTAAGGAAGGTGATATCCCAAAAACTACCTTCCGAACTCGGTTTGGACATTACGAGTTTGTTGTAGTACCTTTCGGATTGACCAATGCACCAGTAGTATTCATGAGCCTCATGAACGGCGTATTCCGGAAGTACTTAGATCGTTTTGTACAAGTCTTTTTAGATGACATCCTCATCTATTCCAAGAATGAAAGAGAACATGAGGAACACTTGCGAATAGTGTTGTCCTGCCTTAGAGAGAACAAATTGTATGGGAAGTTGTCAAAGTGTTCCTTCTTCCAGAAAGAGATTCACTATTTAGGTCATATCATTTCCAGTGAAGGAATATCTATGGACCCAGAAAAAGTAAAGGCCATTATGGAGTGGCCAGTGCCGAAAAATGCCCATGAGGTGAGAAGCTTCATGGGGCTAGTAGGTTATTACCGGATATTTGTAGAAGGATTCTCAAAAATAGTGAAACCCATCACCACCTTGCAATGCAAGGGGGTCAGGTATGATTGGACAGAAGAATGTGATAGTGCATTCATTGAGCTTAAGAGGTTACTAACTAGTGCACCAATTCTATGAGTGTCGGATATGGAAAAGGACTTCATAGTCTGTACGGATGCCTCGAAGCAAGGGTTGGGGACCGTGCTAATGCAGGATGGAGGAGTGATAGCCTATGCATCAAGGAAGTTGAAGAAACACAAAGAGTTATACGTGACTCATGATTTAGAGTTGACATCTATAATGCTAGCTCTGAAAATTTGGAGGCACTATCTTGTGGGGTGGAACTTTGAGCTCAAAACGAACCATCAAAGTTTAAAACATCTCTTCACTCAAAGAGATCTGAATGCTAGGCAAAGGCGATGGAGTGAGTTTATGAGTGAGTACTATTTTTGTATTTCATACATAAAGGGAAAGGAAAATCTAGTCGCAGATGCCTTGAGTAGGAGACCACGTATCTTCTCCTTGGTAACCTTAAAGATCAATCTGAGGGAACATGTGTTGACACAACTCCCAGGAGACAATTGGTATTTAAAGGTTACTTCAAACCTCCAGAGCGGGAGGCAGTTAGACCCAAAGTATGAAGGATATAGTCTAGAAACAGACGAACTGTTAAGATATCGAGGAAGGATGTACATCCCTAAGAATGGGGATATTCGAAGCATCATACTGAAGGAATCCCATAGAGCACTTTATTGTGCACATCCGGGTGTGAAGAAGATGTATGCAGATATGAGGAAGCTCTTCTTTTGGGTAGGCATGAAGCGCGATGTAGTCCATTTTGTCGCCAAATGCCTAGAGTGTCAAAAAGTGAAAGTCAACCACCATCACTCGGTAGGCCTCCTACAACCACATGATGTTCCTATGTCCAAATAGGAAGTCATCTCTATGGATTTTGTTGTGGGGTTTCCGCTCACATCTCATGGACACAATGCCATTCTTGTGATAGTGGATAAGTTAACCAAGAGTGCTCATTTAATTCTGGTTAGAGGAACTTACGATGTCACTGATGTGGCACATGTGTTTGTAAGTGAGGTTATCCGTTTGCACGAGATACCTAAGAAGATCATTTCAGATAGGGACTCCAGATTCACTTCTAGGTTTTGGACAAGTTTACAGTCAGCGTTGGGGACTCAGTTGAACTTAAGCACAACTTATCATCCTAAAACAGATGGGAAAACTAAGAGAGTAAATAAATTCATGGAAGACATGCTTAGGATGTATGTAATGGATAATCAAGCCCAGTGGGAGAAGTACCTACCTTTGGTAGAGTTTGCCTACAATAATAGTTATCATAGCTCCATCAGAATGCCACCCTACGAAGATTTGTATGGGAGGCCATGCAGAATGCCATTGAGTTGGGATAGACTAGAAGACCGAGTAACAGTTGGGCCAAAATTGATTCAAGAAATGGAGGAACAGGTGATTCAGATTAGACAAAGACTAAAGGAAGCACAGGATAGGCAGAAAAGCTATGCAGATGAACACAGGACCGATCGAAGTTATGAAGTGGGAGACCATGTTTTCATTCATATCAGGCCTAATAAGAGTACCATACAGTTCGGGAAGGGGACAAATTTGTCACCTCGATTTATAGGACCATTCAAGATCCAAGATAAAATTGGACCCGTTGCATATCGTCTCATACTGCCACCCCACTTGCATAAAACTCATAATGTATTTCATGTATCTGTTTTACGTCATTATGTTGTTGATGAATCACATAAACTAAATTGGAAGGAATTGCAAGTATCGGACGTGCGAACCCTCATGGTAGAACCGTTACACATATTGGACCGTAGAGTCTGATAGCTCAGGAACCGTCTAGTAGACCAAGTTAAGGTCCAGTGGGACAAGTATAGTCCAGGATCTGCTACTTGGGAAGATGATGAGACATTACGACGAGACTATCCCTCACTTTTTTTGACCACCTCGAGAACATGTTTCTCGAAGGTTGGGTGTATGTAATGCCACCTTTTGATTTAGAAAACCAGGATTACCTGAGGCCTATATACTTTATTTTCTAGTCACAGTGAAACTATTAAGTGATACACTTAAACTTTAAAATTTATGAACTTTTGTGAATGTTTAAATGTTGTTGATGATGATGTATATGATGCGATCTACTACA
>ML776820.1:624011-645203 GCA_009831015.1 Picea engelmannii
TGTTGTCTTTTATAAAAGACTAGTCTTGCTGACTGGATTGGATGCATACATAAATTACTAAAGGATGATAGTTTTGATTATTAGTACATGCACGAGACTTGTATGTACTAGATACACATGCATTTCTTGTACATATACACTAGCATGTATGAGTTTTCTTGACTTACTTACTGATAATGTCGGTTACTTGTTATGAATGTCTGCACCAGGTTTCTTTTCCTTTGTACCATAAGACACCTTAACTTCGGGATGAAGTTTCCTGAAGGATGGGTGTATGTAACAACCCTAGTAGAATATATATTTAGGGATTATTAAGTAAAACATTTATTAGGTAATTAATGTTTCCTAACATGTTAATAACTAAACAACAATTGGTCTAATGATATTAATTAAGTATTTATTAATTAATTAAAGGTTATAATTTTGATTAATTAATTAATTAATTAACTACCTATTATATTCAATAACTTGGGTATTAAATTTAAAAGGGATAATAAGTTATATTGTTTAAATTAAAAAAACGTTACGTACACGGAAATGGATAAGATATTAATTAAAAGGGGTAAGATATTAATTATGAGGGGATAAGGTAATAAATGGGTGGATAAGGAAGTAAATGCAAGAGGCAGTGAAGGAAGGATATGGAGGGGAAGGAGGTTTACGAAGGGGAATCATTCTACGGGATTATTATTTTTCTTGGAGGTTTCTCTTGGATTGCAGAGAGGGGAGTTGAGTTTGGTAGTTGGACTGGATCAGTACAGGCACCAGTTTTCTGGAGGTTTTGGGCACAGGGGCCAGGATATCCACATGATATCCTGGAGCTAAGAAGTTGTCCTATTTGGCAGGGTGGAACTAGGTTTTGGGCAGTGTTTACACAGTTCAGCAGCAGTCAACATGGCAAGTGAAAGTGGAGGGTTAGCATCAGACCAAGGTAATTTAAATTGTGTATTTGTTTTATTATGTTATAAAATTTTATTATTCGTTGATCAATTTAAAATGCATAGGTGCTCAATTAAAAGGAATTATTGAATTTTACTGTTATGTTTGTAGAATTAATTGATGTTAAAAATATGGCCATTACACGCTATGATGATATAACAATTCCCCCTGGTTGAGGCTAGGTGGCATGTAGTAAAATCAATCCCCCACTTGGTGAAGGTACCAACAACAATGATGGGAAACATGGGAGCGAGATGTGCCCTCATATTCTGAGAGAAGATCTAACATGGGTGGCACTTATTGAACGACTCAACGCAATCCTTGATTAATGTAGGCCAAAGGTAATCGACTCATAGAATCTTTTGGGTTTTTGACAACCTAGACATATGACCACCACATTCTCTAGTGTGGTAGTCATTAATAATGACTTTCGCTTCTTCATGAATAAGGCATTAATGAAGAATGAAATCTACACCTCGACGATACAAAGTTTCATCAAGGATGAGATAGTTTCGTGCTTGATGGCATATTCGTCGATGCTCATCGTGAGTAGGATGGGAACTTCAAAGTCTAGAGATAGACTAGTATATCTCCATACCAGAGGTCCAAAGATGAAATAAGAAAAATATCTTCTTTAATGGGTGATTCTTCAGGCGTAACATCACCTGATTCGACCAGAAGTTCTGAGATAAGTTTCGAAAAGACCAGTGACTTTTTAGATTTCACAGAAACAAAATCCAAGTCAAATTCATCGAGGATAACAATCCATATACTGATATTTATTTCAATGACACGTCATGTCAACACGTATTGAAACAGATTCACAATAGAAACGACGGTGGTCTTATGAAGCATAATATAATGACATAACCATTGGACAACATGCACTTCTACCAATGCAAGCTTCTCAACATGGGAATAGTTGAGTTCCAACCCAACCAGGCCTCGTCTCAGGTAATAAATCACACACTCTTTGAGAAAATATTCCTCTTGAACTAAGACCATACTGATGGTCGAATTTGCAGTGGCCAAGTACAATAAGAAATCTTTATTATAATCGGGAGGTCATAGAAGAGGGGAAGAAGTAAGAGCGCATTTCAACTCTTCAAAAGAGCATTGAGTGGCTTCATCCCAATAGAAAGGGACTCCCTTATTCAATAAACACATGAACACTTTAGTGATATCGGCATAGTTTGTGGTAAAATGCTGAAGAAAGTCCACTTTCATATGTAAGCTTTCAAGCTGAGGGACTCTGCACAGGGAGGAAATTGAACTATTGCCTCAACCTTAAGAGGAACAACCATGATCCATGTTGTTGAAACTATGAAACCTAAAAGATGACCCAACATCATGAAAAAATTGCACTTGTTTCGATTCAAGCGAATCTGATAGTAGCGACATTGTTCAAATATTAGCCAGAGGTGCGTGGGATGATCAACTCTCTTACGATATCGTGATGCTAGATCATTGAGGTAAGCCTCGACTATATGTCTTAGATTGTGGAAAGAAAAATACCTGGCCCACTGAAAAGTGGCTCCATCATTCTTCAGGACAAAATCCATTTTACGATAAGAAAATATCCCTCGGGGACAAATAAAAGTTTTTTTATGATGGTCTTCGGGTTTGATCTATATCTAGTCATATCCCGAAAAACCATCCATGAAAGAAAATACCTCACAACCTATGCATTCATCGAGAGTATGGTCAATGAATGGGGTGGGTAAATTATCCTTTGGACAGGCCTTGTTCAAATCATGGAATTCCATACACACATGAATCATACCCTGTGTTTTGTTAACTAGAACGAGATTTTACACCCATTGCGTGAACTGAATGGGGTAGATGAAACCAGTTTTCAACAGTTTCTCTACTTCAACCTTAATAGTTGTCTCTTTCTGAGGATTAACTAGATGAAGCTTCTGTCGAACTGGATTGGCATCAATATAAGTCGTTATCTCATGTTCGATGATTCTTGGATCAATGTCTGGAATTTCCTCATAAGACTAGGCGAAAATGTCACAAAATTCCTTAAATAAATATGTGTAGATTCAAATCTCTTCGAGGGA
Source organism: Picea engelmannii (assembly GCA_009831015.1). Taxonomy (NCBI): domain Eukaryota; kingdom Viridiplantae; phylum Streptophyta; class Pinopsida; order Pinales; family Pinaceae; genus Picea; species Picea engelmannii. Next base: position 627,017 of record ML776820.1, read on the forward strand.
GAAATCCACTCCAACGAAGAAATTATCCATGATGTCGGGAGTTCTGGAGATTTCAATAGGTATCATTTCAATGATACTTTTCATGTTACCCTTGGCATAAACTACGTGCATAGCCATAGAATTAGCACGACAAGACCTGTCTCTAGTCATAGTCAACATGAATTCACCTACCTCTATTCTTATTAACTCTGGGAGGAAACAAGATTTGTGATGGATATCATCCCAGGGTCTATCTAGACCATTAGATGCCTCTATAATCACCTCATCAGAGGGCAATTCCAAGTCTAAAGAATTGGTAGTGGAGAGGGAACCTTGAGCACAAATAGGCTCGAGAACTGGATCTAACTCCTGTGCGGGAGTCGGATCGGGGTCGGCTGAAGCTTTTTGGACAATAATGTATGCAAATTCTGTCATGAACAAGGGAATGGCCATGTCAGGATGCCCCGTCCCTTCCATCAAGTCCGATGGGGAAGGAAGAGTCCACATATCATTAAAGTAAGTTGTATGGAACGACGACACTCAAAACATTTCATCCCTAAGCTATTCGAGGGAAGTTGATATAAACTTGAGATCGCCAGAAGGAGACAGGTAATCGAAAGTACCCATTAAATGTGGTCACAAACCAACCCCCATGTTGACGATGTCATGCTGAGGGTTATCGATCATTGAGACCATGGATTCTCCCGATGAAGGATTGGGCCCGGAGAAGGACAACTGGTCAATGGTTACGATTCTGACCTCATGTGGAAATAATAGGAGATAGAAAATTGTGGCAACCACAACATGCATTGCATAGATCCAAATCCTTCCTAACATAAAGTTTTAGTCGAGAGGCACATCGACCACTTCAACTTTGACACACATGGTCTTCCCTCCTAACTGCACGGGGAAAGAAGGGATGATTCTATGTGGTCTGAAAGGATGACAGTCGAAAGAAGTAAGCATAATCGGTGACAGAGACAAAATGGGTTGGCCAATGGCCTTCCAACATGCCAATGACATCATGCAGGTCGAGGCGCCCTCATCAACCACCGTATGGAAAATATTTCGAGTAAAATATTTCATGGGGTGAGCCACTACTATCTAGAATTCCATGTGGTAAGGGAGACAAGGTTTCAAGTCGGTCGTATCAAGCATGATCATTCTCATATTACAAGTCTCAGCAAATCCCAAAACGGACAACAAAGACTTTCTTTGAGAAGGGTAGCTCTAGAGGACCTCAAAAGCAGACATTTTGCAAGGGGTTTGTGACAAATCCTCCACCATATATTAATTGTGGGAGGCCCTCACATTCAAATTATGGGAAGCTTTCTTGAATGCCCCTTTCCGGATGCATTTCATTGTTTCTCCCTTCATATTATCAATATGGAGAGGAACAGATGGGTTTATGGCTTCTTTACCCTTTTCATCATTTTTTGGCATTCCCTAATCATGTGCCCTAGTTTCTATGTGAGCATTACCTTTCAACATATAAATGTTTGCGGCCGAAAAATTACTAAAAGATGTGAGGGGTCCCTAACTGCCCCCATCTGCACTCAAAGAGGCTTGAGTCATATTTTTCCCATGTGGAATGGGTTTGTTAACATAACAGGTTGTTTCTATGCCAATAACTTCTAGCCCTCTACAATTCAAGGGCATAGGAGAGTCAGGTGGTCCTTCGTGCAAAGGTTACACAGATACTTCGACTTTCTCTTTTTTGTGTTGTTGATTAAGGTTGGTTGTGATTGGTGTGAACCCTTGAAGAAAGACCCATAGCACAAAGGTTTGGGTTATGGACCCAATATTGTTTGATGTAAATACGACTCATTATTGTTTTGTCATTGTTGATAAGAAGTAAATATGGATGAACTCCAAAGTGGTCCCCTTCTGGTGAAAGCCCTCACGGGAAGATGCTTTATGGAGTAAGATAACCCAAGCTTAATTGTGGAATAAGGATATGAATGAAAGTGATTTTTTTAGGGAAAATATCCTAGATGGATAGTGCTTGTCATTTCATTTCTGCTGGCATGTGGAACGTCACATAATTCCTCACGGTTAGAGAGTTATGGCCATGAGAAGTTGGAGACCCCAGGTTTGGGTAATGGACCCATGTTTGTTTGATGGGTAATGGTATGAGTTATGATATATTTTTAGATAATACTATTAAATATGGATAGTACATGTCATTTCATTTCTTTTGGTATGTAAAACATCACATAACTCCTCACGGTTTGAGAGTTATGGCCTTACAAAGTTGGAGGACCCCCATTTGTCATCTAGAAGCCCCAAAAGGTCAAAGTAATCAAAGTGGTTTAAGAGATCTTAAAAGGTAAATAATAAATTGAAGTGATGAGTGTATTATAATTCAAAGTGAATACAAAATAAATTATTTCAATAATAAATTTAATGGAGAAATTAGAAGTGGACCCAACCCTAAAATAAGGAAAGTGGGTAAAGTGACCTAGAAGATGTTTTTAAGGAAGCTACTTGGAGAGTATAAATAAGAGGCAAGGCTATCTCATTTGAATCACACTTGAGAATATTGAATATCTATATGTTTCTGAGGTAAACAAGGATATATAAACTGGAATTCTGAGTGAAGGTGAATAAAAGAAGGCCGAAATGCAAGGAAGGATAAATTCTTTTGATAGTGCTTTCTAAGGTATGTTCTTTTTAGGTCATCTCACCATTTTCACTATAACTTTTTTTCTATAATGATTCAGACCATGAAATTACTATGAAAGTGAGAAAACATATCCCAATATCTGTAAAAACAAATTCATCTTGTGGGTCATTGTATTTTTGGAGTTACACTCCGTGGAAAATAGGGTTTGTGGCCAGTCTTGAAACTAGTCAAAATCAGGTGTTTCGGGTAAAAACGTCATAACTTATTCATAAAAGATCCAAATTCAGTGAGACAAAATGTGTTGATTAGGGTATAGTAGTTAGTATTATTTTTAACAATTTCATATCATTTCATCAAACATTTTGTGCGGGGCACGCTCTACAAGTTCACTCTCTAGAATAAGACAAAATTCAGCAAGGTATGCCATTTTTGCAATAACTCCTTTTCTGAGAGGTTCCAAGTAGTGAAACTTGGAGGAATTGCATAAAAAACACTGAATAAAATTTTATATTAGTTTCATATATTTATACATTACAGGTTCAAAGTTATGATTACTTCAAGTTAGGGTTGTTGACTAATCCAAAACTAGGCATGTGAGACTAAAGAAAAGTTTAATGAAAATGCCAGTCTCTAGTTTTTAAAGTTAAGGAAGGTTTGCAGGAATGTGATCATATACACTAGGTCTATTACAGAGCTACAAATTAGATTGTGGTACATGTTGAGTACATGGTTGAGACAAGTAGTTGATGAGTTGGTGCACATACATGAGGTGTATAGTTGATGACGTTGGTACATATTGATGAGTAGATGACACATGATTGGTAAATACTTTGTACATAGTTGGATGCACTTTTTTATGGTACAGGTTGATTACAGGTTGCTGCATGGTTGATGCACTTGTTTATGGTACAAGTTGATTACAGGTTGAGGTACAGGTTGATGCATGGTTCAGATTTATTGGTATAGGTTTACATTGGTATGTATCACAGTGATAGTGTGAAAATGGTTCCATAATTCTAATTCTACTTCAGGGTGGCAGGACAGGGAAAGGATAGGTGGTTGTAGCCACCTTCCAGTTACAGTCAGAGAACATTGGAGGTTGTATCCTCCTTCTGGTTGTAGCTAGAGAATTGGGGAGTTGGAGCTTCCCTTAGGTTGTAGCCCGAGAAACTAGGGTGTTGGAGCCTCCTTCCAGTTGCAGCTGGAAAACAAAGGAAGTTGGTTCTTCTAATGAATGTAATTCTTCAAGACATATAAGAAAAAACATTCTGTGGTTTTCTCTTGATTTAGGTTTCCACGTAAAACACTGGTGTACTATGTATGTGTGTGATTGTTTATTTCTTACTGCTCATTATTGGATAATAATTCTACATTGATATAACATTTTAAGAAAAAGGATTATAATTACGCTATTACTGATTCACCCCCTCTCTCAGTAATCCAACAATTGGTGTCAGAGTAGGTTCCTTCAGAAATCAGTTTAACCACTGAAAGGTAGATCATGGAGAGTACCAACTTGTATAAAAATGGAATACCACAGTTTGATGGGTAGAAGTATGCTTTTTGGAGCATAAGGATGAAGGCATATATACAGGCATAGGGATTTCAAGTTTGGCAATCGATTGTAGATGGATACATAGCACCAACAGTTCCACCAACAAATGACAAAGTAGTGAAACTCGGTGAGAATAATTCCAAAGCCATAAATGCAGTTTTAAATGATCTCAGTGATACGGTATTCACTAAACTTGCACATTGTAAATCTTCTAAAGAGATTTGGGACAAGCTTCAAAATATTTACGAAGTAGATTCAAAATTCAAAGCGGCAAAGCTTCAAACTTACAGAGTTCAGTTCAAACAACTAAAAATGAAGGAAGATGAAGATGTCGCAGCCTACTTCTTATGAGTCGATGAAATAGTGAATGCAATCATAGGATTGGGAGAAAAAATCGAAGAATCTGTAATTGTTCGAAAGGTACTAAGATCTCTTCCCATGAGATTCAACCCTAAGATATCAGCACTAGAAGAAAGATCGGATCTAAAATCAATAAGCATGGACGAAATGCATGGAATCTTCATAGCATATGAGATGAGAACTGAACAGGAAAATCCAGATGTAAAAGAAGCATCCTTCAAAACATCCAAAAGATCAAAGAAAAAGAAAAAGGAATGAGAAGAATATAACAACAACGACGACGTCTCGGAAGATGATGAAGAAGTGGCCAACTTCATCAAAATACTGAACAAGGGAACCAACGATAGGTACAAAGGTAAGATTTGATGATGCACACAACCCTCAACCCACAGGTCGGAAGGTCCACGTCAATAAGATCTTTTCCCTTACACTGGCCTGAAGAGCTTTCGCAATGGCTCATCTATTTCCCTTTTGGGAAATCTGCACCCACACTTAACCTTAAGAAATTCCCCCCCTTGTATTTTGAGAGATCGGACTTCACACTTTCGTGAATCCGGTGGCCAAGCGCCTTGTCTTCAAATATCTGGAACCCGAAAATAGTCAACGTTGACATTTTCTCTCTCTTTTGGATTTCCCCTTATTGCGATTTCGGCAGTCATGGTGTCAAGCAACTCGTTCCCGCGATTCCCGAAACTTGATTTACCAAAACTTTGATATGCTCGCACTATTTGACTTTTCAACGGCCTTTCACTCCGTCAGGACTTCGGACTTCGCGATATTACGAATCTTGATGCAAAGAATTTAGAACATCACCCTACGAAACCCCGAAATGGTCAACGAAAATTTACTTTTGTGTCAATAATATGCCATCTGTCCACCTATCGATTCTGTGGCCCACACGATCCTTCACCCTTCGGGACTTCGTGTTTCATGATTTCGCGAGTCCTCTTACCCAAATTTTGGGACTTCTCCTCGCGAAAACCTGAAATAGAAGTTCACGAGTAAATCCAATGACTCATGTGGCTTGGATCTATGACCCTACTCTTCCTGAGCTTAGAACCTTTAAATTTATCCCCGTAACTCCTCTTCTACTCTGTGAGATCTGACGAATCACAGGATTTTGTGAATTCTCCATGGAGAATTCTGACCATTCAATGTCTCCTTGAATATTCCTTCGAAATGGGCTAAGTATTCCTCCACAAAACTTGTCCACCCACGGCACAAACCTACGACCCCTTCTCAATACTTCCAGGCACAGACTTCCCTGTGCTGCCCTTCAACAGTTTTGAAGGTCTTATCCTTCTTGAGCTTTCTCACAACTCTGGGTCTTAAAGAAGACTCCTGTATGCACTCCTTGCGGAAAATTCCTTAATTAATCCAAGGAATTGGAACTGGTCGACTCTGCGCACTCTTGCAACAGTAGTCTCTCAGCAAATCATTCAAGTTACCAAAACTAAACCTCTACTCGGCCTGCACACATCTTGCACAGCTCCTGTGTCCAACTGCACTTCTGATAGAATGAGAACAAAAGATATCTCTCCTGAGCTTTCAGAGATGAACCTCTGAACACTTTGTCGACGCACTCCTTGCGGACAATTCAACTGCCCTCCTCGCAGGAACTCTTGATTAGATAGAGAAACAATTGAAACTCATTTATCTTACTCTCTCTCTCAAATTTCAGGCATTCAACAAGAAATCATTCATACATAGAGTAAAGAAAATGTACAGTAGAAAGAGTAAAATAACCATGAGCATAACATTCAATATACATACACAGAGAACAAACATGACGCCTTGAATTTGAATCAAATATTTATCTATTAATTCAAATTTTTGTACATGGGTGTCTTCACACAGCTCTCTGCTCTTTTCCTCTCCTATGCTCTTCATAATAATGTTACAATACACAATGAGGGTGTCTATATCCCGTTTCCCTCTTGCGCTCTAAAACTGTCTAATCTAGAATTGAATTCTATCTACTTGCATTAACTACCATAAATGCCTTCTACCTACTAAGGAAGAGAGTGGATCGCTCAAGGTCCAATTACATTTTACAAGGGCGCTCCTTCTTAATGGCTTCATTAATATTTTAAGACATTTTCAAAATTTGTGTTGGGCGCTTTTCCAGCTGTCCGTTGTCTCCGCGCTGGCTCGCTTGAGATGCTCCTGCATCATACTCCCTTGCTTGAAATTTTTCATGGGCTCCTTTCCATGAGCTCGCGTATGGTGTGTCCATGCCTCTGGATCCTCGTCTCATTTTCCCAGTTGGCATCTTCAACTAGATGGCCCTTCCACTTAACCAAATATTCAAAGTATTGCTTCCACCTGGTCTTCTTGCTCACTCTTTTGTCCAGTATGCACTCCATTTGCGGCTTTTCTACAACTAGCATCTGCTTTATCCATTGAACTTGTGGTTGTTCATTTCCTGTCCCTACCTCCTCAGCTTTATATTCATACAAATATGAGACATTGAATACCAGAGATATTATGATCCCATCAGGTAATTCAATCTCGTAAGCAGTCACCCGAAATTTATTCAAGACCTTACATGGTCCGATCTTCTTTATATTCAACTTATTATATGTTCGTCTCGGGAACCTTTCCTTTCTCAAATGTGCCATGATCAAATCACCAACCTCAAATTGAAGTTGTCTCCTGTGCTGATCTGCTCTTCCCATATATTCCTGGCTCAAAATCTGCAACCACTCCTTCACCTGGTTATGAAGTTCCTTCATCGCCTCTTCGAAATATTCTGCACTAGCATTCCTAGTTGCAATATGTTCTGAATCCCTTAACTTAGAAATTCCTCTTGGTTGCATGCCATAGACAATCTGAAATGGACTCTGCTCTATGCTTCTGTTAACCGAGTCGTTATAAGCAAACTCTGCCTATGGTAATATGTTTTCCCACTGGCTGTGGTGTTCTGTCACCAAGCTTCTCAGCAAGTCTCCTGGACTTATGTTCACCACTTCTGTCTGTCCATCCATCTGAGGATGATAAGCCGATCTAAATGACAATATAGTTCCCAGATTCTTCCATAAGGTCCTCCAAAAGTGTCCTATGAACTTGGTGTCTCGATCCGAAACTATGCTCCTTGGTAAGTCGTGAAGTCGAATGACTTCTTTCAAAAACAGATTTGCAATGTGAGTTGTGTCACTGGTCTTCTGACATGGAATGAAGTGTGCCATCTTGGAAAATCTATCCACCACCACAAATATTGAGTCAAAACCTCTTTGTGTTCTTGGCAATCCCAATATGAAATCCATGCTGACTACATCCCATGGTCTCTCCGGTATGGGCAATGGTTGATAAAATCCTGCATTCTGCTTCCTTCCCTTCGAATGCTGGCAAATTCTGCATCTATCCACAAACCTCTTGACGCCTGCTCGCATTCTCGGCCAAAAATATGACTCATTCAACTTTACGAACATCTTGTCATGACCAAAGTGCCCTGCCAATCCTCCACTATGTTTCTCCTTCAGCAAATTCTCCCTCATGGAACATTTCAGAATACAAAGTTGATTACCTTTAAACAATAATCCTTCTTGGATCATGTATTCTGTCCATTGTCTTCTATCCCTAAGAATTGGATTTTCAGCTGCTTCGTACACCTCTTTAAAATTTGGATCATCCCTATACATGTCCCTGAGATCATCAAAACCTAATGTTTTGACTTTGAACTCCTGCAATAGCAAACATTTCCTGCTCAAAGCATCAACAACCTTGTTAGCAGTACTAGAAATATGTTTAATCACAAAAGTGAAATTTTGCATATATTCAACCCATTTGACATGTCTCTGATTCAAATTTTCCTGTTGAGTCACAAATTGCAATGCACGATTGTCACTATATAGGACAAACTCTTTCGGGATCAAGTAATGCCTCCATTTCTTCAATGCCTGGATGATAGCATAAAACTCCTTATCATAAGTGGAGTACTTGACTTTCTCTTCATTCATCTTCTCGCTGAAGTATGCTATCAACATGTCCTCTTGACTCAAGACTGCCCCTATTGCAAATCCACTTGCATCGCATTTCACTTGAAATGTCTTTTGGAAATCCGGCAACACTAAAATTGGTTGTTCCGTGATCTTCCTCTTCAACAGATTAAAACTCTTCTCAGCCTCTTCTGTCTAGTGAAAAGACTTGTATCTTTTCTTCACTGTATCCATCATCGGTGCACTAATTCCACTGAAATTCCTGATGAATTTTCGGTAGAAACTAGCCAACCTGTGAAAACTTATCACCTCAAAGGTATTTTTCGGTGATGGCCAATTCTTGATTACCTCCACCTTATCTGGATCCATCCTCAACTCATCTGCAGAAATAAAAAATCCCAAATAAATGAGATGTGTCTTCATGAATGAGGACTTCTTCATGTTTATCAACAACATCTCCTGCTGTAACCTCTCCATCACTGTAGCCAAATGTTTCAAATGCTCTGCCACTATTTTACTGAAAACTAGTATGTCATCCAGATATACGATAACAAATTTTCCAATGAACTCCCTTAAGACTTCTTTCATTAACCTCGTGAAGGTACGCGGTGCATTTGTTAAGTCAAATGGCATAACAAGCCATTCATACAACCCTTCATTGTTTTTGAATGCTGTCTTCCATTCATCACCTTCTCTAATGCAGATTTGATGATAATTGCTTTTCAAATCAATCTTTGAAAATAATTTTTCTCCACTCAAGCAATCCATTAGATCATCCATCCTTGGCAATGGAAATCTGTACCTGATGGTTATCTTGTTAATCGCCCTTGACTCAGTACACATCCTCCAGCTTCCATCTTTCTTCAGACTGAGTATTGTTGGAACAACACACAAACTCAATCTTTCTCTGATCAATCCTTTGTTCAACAAATCTTGGACTTGTCTTTTAACATCTTCATTCTCTTGCGGTGTCAATCTGTATGCAGCTTTGTTTGGAAAACTGTCTCCTGGTATCAGATCAATATGATGACTCACACTTCTAATCGGTGGCAACGAATGAGGTAGTTCGTCCACTACTATGTCAGTGAACTCTTCCAATAGTTCCTGAACCTCTTCTGGTAAATCATCCACTCTTGTGCTGGTCAAAACAATCTTCGATTTCCTGACCACAATGAACTGTGGATCCTCCTTCTTCTTAACTTCTATAAGAATTTCCTTCCCACTCATGAGAAGTACAGTGTTGCTTACTTCCGGTTTCACCTCCTTATCCTTGATTGGAAGCAACATGTGAGTTCTCCCATTCTTTTCTAGGGTGTATGTGTTCATTCTCCCATCATGAATCACATTCCTGTCATATTGCCATGGTCTACCCAGCAATAGATGACAAACATCCATGGGAATGACATCATAGAGTATCTTATCATTATATCCTCCTATCTTAAATTCAACTAAAAACTGTTTAGCGATAGTTACCTAATGTCCTTTTTGTAGCCACGAAACACTGTATGAGCTTGGATGGTCAATCGTCTCTAGCTCCAACTTTTCTACCATCTCTGTAGAAATGAGATTATCCATGCTACCACTGTCCACAATGACCTTGCATACCCTATCCTTGGTTTTTCAAGCAGTCCAGAAAAGTCTGTTTCTTTGGACTAAACTCTCCACCTCCTTCTCTGGTGTCAAAAGAGCTTTTCGCATCATCAACGATCTTCCACCTTCAACATCTTCTGCCTCAACACCCCACCTCTGTGCTTCGGCGATGTGAGTCTCTCCACTCTCTTTCTTTTTATCTGGACACTCATAAGACTTGTGCCCATTCTTTCCACATGTGAAGCATGTTATTACTCCACCTCTTCCTCTACCTCTGGTACAAGGAAAAATATTATTATCAACATAATCTCCTCTCTGCTCGGTATGCTGTTGTTGGTCACTATAATTTCTTATTTAACTAAACAATCAAGTGCTACATAAATTGTCAACCCAGGGAAGTCTGTTTATTTCAAAGGTAATCACACACTATATATGCTCAATCTCAAAAGCAACCTAGAGTTGTAGTAAAAACATATTAATCACACTTTGCCTTGAACAAACTGAAGTTCTAACTTAAATTACAGGAAAGCAACCTACCTATTACATAGCTCAAAGTTTAAAGAAATGATTAATTGAAGAATCCTAGATTACATTAACATAACAACAAGATACTACAATAGGGAAGACCAACTATTCTGTAACCAGAGAACAAGACCCTATTCCCCGAAGAAGGAATCTTCATCACCTGTTTTCGATCACCACATTTCATGAACTCATTACTGATTGAAATGATTGACACACACTGAGGGTTAACTAACTCTTAACAAAGAACAGGACCCTATTTCCTAAGCAGGAAACTTCAGCACCTGTCCATGATTACCAGGCTTTCATAAATTCACCAAGTAGGATTGCTAACTAGAATGATTAACAGTTACCCAAGCATGAATCGTATGAAAACAATGTAACAATCGGTAAAGCAGAGTTTCAGCAAGACAGAGTTCAGTAAAGTAGTGTTTCATCAAAACAGAGTTTAGTAAAGTAGTGTTTCAGCAAAACAAAATTCAATCAAGGTATAAATAGAAATAATACTAACACACTACAAAGCTAATGGGTGAATCTTGTGAAGAAGGTGAGCCCTCCCTTCTCACAAGATTCTTTTGAAACGAAACGAACTAGAGAGAAATGCTCAGAACAATCTTTTATTCATCTGTCAACTGTGTTACATTACAATCTGAAGTAAAACACGTCCCTCTCTATAAATCCTTTCTTTGTAAAAATAGAAGCTCCTCTCTAATGATGATTTCCTCTTATTTAAAGAGGAGAATCCCTTTGATACAATTTGATCAACAAATTACAGGTGTACATATGAGTTCTATTCTTAGTTAGATCAACTTTCTAAACTGGAATAGGATATCCTAGTCTCTCGCAACAGAATGATATTACAATAGCTGAGTGAGGTGTTGTTATTGCGGCTGGAGTAACAAATTCTTTATTTGTCTTCTTGTTACTGTTGTGTATGTTGTTTCAGCATCACAAATCGTGGGTTGTTTCAGCGACGGGATTTGCGTTCTGACTGTTCCAGTAACTTGGTCTCAGGAAACAGCGATGGTTAATTCTCTCAAGGTGTGGCTATTGTGGTCAATCTGTGTGAGTTGTTGTTTCAGCAACGTTGACCACAGACTATGTAACAGCTTCTTGTTGTTTCAACAACAGGCCTCAATGCTAATCTGTAGTTCGAACTGTTTCAGCACTTATACATTTCTGATCAATGGTTAAGTACGAGAGTAATGTAAAATTATATGTAAAATGAATTAAACATATAGTAAAGAGAAGAGAGTTATATACCTTTGGAAATATAGGGTAAGGTGGTAATGTGAGTTTAAATGTGCATGAAACAAGGTGTAAATATAGCAAAAGTGTGGCCAAAAAGGTACATTGTATGGTCCTAACATCCCCCCCAACTTAAAATGTTGCATGTCCTCAGGCAACTTCACTCTAAGTCAGAATCTGAATACTGACTTTGAGCATGCAAGTTACTCAAGCAGTAATTGTGGAAGGTGATGTATGTTGGAGCTCTGAACCCTTGAACGCATTGTAACCTTTGCCAAGCTGTTGTTTCGGCCTTCTTGGGCAACTTATAATGGACTTGATATTTCTCTGCTGACATCTAGAGGATAGGAAAATGAAACTGGTACCCTATCCATCTTTCAGCACATTGTTGAACACACTTGATGTAGCTAGGTACCCTGGAAATTGCTATCTCAAGATTAGTGGGACTAAAAGGATTGTATTCCTGTCTTTTCTCAGTAGATTGTTGCCAAAACATGTTATTTTCCTGTAGGGAAGAAATCTCTGTTGATTTAATGAAATGTTGACACTCTTGAAACACTGATGTCTGTAATTGCTGAATCTGTTGAGTCATCCCAGGTTTCTTTAAAAAATGATAATATTCTGTAACAAAGGTGGCAGCATTTTGTGGCTCTGGCCTTATCCAGAGAAGGCGGTTATCCTCATTGTGCTTGGCAGCTAGGAAGTCATCCTGCCATATAATCTGATTGTTAAGGAAGCAGGTGAGTGCCCGGATCTGGATGTCACCGACCAGAGGGTTAAGGTTAAGCTGCCTGTTCTTAGGGAAGGCCTCATTATGAAAATATGCCTCACAGAGGAGGTGTTGATCCATAGCAGAGGCTTCTGCAAAGGTTTTAATAAAATCTGTTGGATTTAATACTGCATGGGGTCTGCCTTCTTTGACTAATTTGATCTGAAACCATGTAAGTCGTTCCATTAGGAACAGAGAGTAATTGCAGGATGGTTTCCTTGCAGCCAATAGCTTTTGTGCCAAGTCAAATATCAAGAGCAATCTTCCTTTTAGCTCTTTATTCTGTTTCTTAAGGGTACGAGATTCCTGGAATGTTTGCTCCAAAGCTTCCCAATTTGAGTAGATATGATTTATCTAGATTTTTCTGTGTTCCTGCAGGCTTTTGGCCTGTTTAACAATAGATTCTTTTTTCCATTTATGTATTATTGTCTGCTCATCCCATGGCTGAGTTTGTGTTTCAGCATTGCAAGTAGTAGGCTGTGGTAGGGTCTGAGTGGCTTGTTCCACAAAGGTCTGGGTATTGATCTAGCTGGGAGGGGCAGATTCATCAATAGGCAATGTTTGTACAGCTCTATTAACAAAAGAAAGGGTTTCAGTTTTGACATTTGTTGTAGGCCAGGGCTCAGTCTTAATTTTAGAAGGTCCTGCTGGTTCTTTTGTAACAGCAGGGTGTTCTTCTTTGACTGCAACAATCGAAGGTGCAGGGGAAGCTCCTGGAATTGGAATTTGAATTACTTTGTAGCCTGCTTTATAGTAGATGTCCCCACATTGAATGCACATATATTCTCTACATAGATCCTCTGTTGTAGTTCCCTCTGACATGGTTGCTATGTGAGCTAGGGTGTGCAAGTTAAGTTCCTTCTCATAGGCTTCCTTTGCCATGTCTAGATCTTGCTTGTAGGCTTCCAGTTCAGACCTTAGGAACTCATTTTCTTGTAATACAGAGGCCATTGTTGGTTTTGGTTGAGAAGTGACTGGTTCTTGTGTAGCAGTCATAGCCGCACTAGCTGGTTCTTGTGGAGCAACTACAAGATCGACAACTGATTTTTTTGTTTCAACTTCTTGATGTAAAGAAAGTAATGTTGTAGCTCCCTAGGCATCTGATTCATGTGTCTCAATAACAATATCAACAGTTGGTTCTTGTGTTTCAGCTGTAGCTGGTTCTTGTGTGACAACTATGGTTGGTTCTTGTGTTTCAGCCATTGAATGAGTAGTTGGTTCTTGTGTTTCAGCTACTAAATGGGTAGCTGGTTGTTCTGTTTCAGCTACTAAATGAGTAGCTGGTTCTTGTGTTTCAGCTATTGGTTTTGAAACGGATGATGTCACAACATACTGGGTGTCTGGTTCTTTTGTTTCAGTGACCATGGGTGGAATAGGCAATGATTCCGACATTTGGGACGTTAGAGGTGTACGTGGTATTAGTCAGATGGGTTGGGGGTCTAGGGAAGTGGTAGTAGTGGATGCCCTTGTTGAGGACCTTGTTCGTTTTCTTTGCAAAAAGGGCGGAAATAAAGGAATTTTCTTTCGTTTAGGTGGGGGTTTTTCCTCAATGATGGGATAGGGAGAATTATCGAGTTCAGAATCATCGCTAAGAATATGAAGGACAGGAGTGGATGATTCTGGTGAAGTGTGGGGCAGTCTAGGTATGGTAGGGGGGTTAATTGGACTGATTGGGTCTATAGGGGGGCTATTAGATACTTATGGAGAATCTGGAAGGTTTTGTGGTTGCTGTTCTTGAAGATTTTCAGGAATTTCAGCGGGTTCTTGGGGATCTATAGGTGGGTTGTTTAGTGGAATGTTTTGTTGGGAAAAACCCTTTTGGATAAGCAGTTGAACGAGATGGTGATGGGTGAGTGAAAGAGCGGGATATTTAGCCTTTTTACAGTAGTGTGACATATTTTTAAGACAACCGAGAAAATAATAGGGAATGTTCACGAATCTATTATGCCGTAAAGGAGACAACATGACAAAATCGTGCTGGTAAACTAACTCGTACTAGCCTTTGCAAGTAAGGTAGTGTTTGACGAATTTTGCAACTTCCGGCCATGGAGGCGGCAACGAGCTGAGTCGGACACCCCGGCCTTTAGGTTCAATTTGTTCCCCTGGTAAGAGGAAATCCTGTTGGGCATTCAGGATGATATGGGCATTCAGGATGATATGTTTATGGCTGAACAAGCGAAGGCCATTGGTAGGGAGACCCAAAACCTATGCTATATCCTCTTCTATAACTGAAATCTGAAACCCTTGAACAATGGAATGGTCTTCCTAGAGATTTTGAGCAAATTGGAGAACCTGTTGTTGATCATACCCTTGGAGTCTCTGAAGATAACCGAGCCATCCTGCCTGCAGAAAATTTTGATAGGCTTTTGGATACAGTTCTAACAGGGTTGTCGTAGCGGGTTCATAATGTATAACAGAGCCTCCCATAGCTAACAGCTCAGTAAAATACACCATCAAAGAGTTGAGTAACAACTTCTGTGCAGAGTGAGTTTTTGGAGTGAAGACATGCAAATGGTGGTGAAACAAATGAAAGGGTGGTAAATAGGAATGGCGGTGGTTAATTTGTTTGGAAAAGTTTGATATTTCCTTCCCCCCCCTTTTAAGTGCGACTAATAATGATTTTACATGAGTGGTAATGATGAGTTGGGATCTTCTCATTAACTATAGCTTAATTGTATTTACATAAAATTTACATACCTCACCTTTACCTTTTGATTCGTACTTCAAACAAAATACAATGCCTGTCCATAATAGTCCTGCAGTGGCCGTGGTGAAGACTTTTGATTTTTTAGATGATTTGTATCAAGGATTTGTTGACTGGAAGGACAAAATGTAATATGAGAGCGCAAAAGCTTATTGACAGAGAATGATGAAAAGTTGGTGTTTCAGCCGTGGGAAGAACAGAGAAATGTTTGTTGAATAGTGATGTTGTAGAATATTGTTGAGGAAGTGGTGTTTCATCCATGGAAAGAAGGGAAAAACAATTGTTGAACGGTGTTGTTTCATCACTAGGAAAATGTGAAGAATTGTTGAACAATAGTGTTTCGGCAATGGGGAGAAGGCGAAATGTTGTTGATAGTGGTGTTTCAACAATGGGGAGAATGGTGAAAGGTTGCTGACAGTGGTGTTTCAGCAATGGGAAAAGGCGAAAGGTTGCTGACAGTGGTGTTTCGGCAATGGGAAAATGTGAAGAATTGGGGAACAATGGTGTTTTGGTAATGGGAAAATGGTGACAAGTTGTTGACAATGGTGTTTCAGCAATGGGAAAATGGTGAAAGGTTGTTGACAGTGGTGTTTCAGCAATGGGGAAAATCAAAAAGTTGTTGAACAGTGGTATTTTAGTAATGGGAAAGCTTGCCTCTTCTTGAAGTAGGATCATCCTTTCTTAGTAGGCTTGTGATTTGATCGGGAATCTGCAAAAATCGATTGTAACATGGTATTTATTTGACAGGGATTATTAGTAAACAAAATCTAATCTAATACTAAAGAAATTAACTTAAAAAGAATTAATTGCAATGAGAGGTAGGAGCCCCCTCTAAAAAGAGGTAATGAGATTCTGCCACACATGTAGCCTTAAAATCTTCTTTGGAAATAGGGCGCTGGTACAGACGGAGCCGATGACCATTTACAAGTAACGGTGTTTTAGAGTCATCGATTGTGAGGAGCCTTACTGTTCCATTGGGAAAAATAGTGTCTACTTTGTAAGGTCCAAGCCATCTTGTACGTAGTTTCCCTTGAAATTCTTTGAACCAAGAGTCATACAGTAGGGCCCAATTACCTTTTTGGAACTGCTTATGCTTGATAATTTTTTCATGCCATTTTGATCTTTGTTGTTGGATCATAGTTGTCTGATGAATGGCATCTAGTCTTTTTTCATCCAATTCATTAAGCTGTTGCAACCTGGCTGTCTGTGCATCGGTCAAATCAAGGTTGACAGCTAAATAAGTCCTTAAGGTTTTGATTTCAAATTCCACAGGAAAGACAACACTCTTTCCATAGACTAATTCATATGGAGAGAATCCTGTAGTATTTCTCCAGGTAGTTCTGTAGGCCCATAATGCTTCAGGGAGCCTGTGAGACTAGTCCTTTCTGTTTTCCTTCACTATTTTTGTGAGAATGGCTTCTATTACTTTGTTTGTGCTTTCCACCTATCCATTGGCTTGGGGGTGGTATGCTGTATTCATTATGTGTTGAATATGATATTTTTGAAGGGTGGCTTTAAAACCATGAGAAGTGAAAGGAGGTCCTCCATCTGTAACTAATTCTCTTGGCACTCCAAATCTGATGAAGATGTCTTCAAATAAGAAATCTATAACTTCTTCTTCGATCGCTCTGTGGAGTGCTTTAGCTTCCACCCATTTAGTCATATAGTCTGTGCAGACCACTATGTAAACTTTTTTATTGGATGGGGGCTTAATGGGTCCTACAAAGTCTAAGGCCCATCTTTCAAATGGTTCAAGTACTATCTGGGGGTTTAATGGCATTTCATCTCTATGATTAGATTGGCCCACTCTTTGGCAGCTATCATAGGCCAGTACATATTTCTTTGCATCTTCAAAAAGTGAGGGCCAATAGTACCCCATCCTGAGAATTTTATGTGTTGTTCTTTTATCAGCAAAATTCCCTCCACAAGGGCCATCATGACAAGCTTTTAGTAGATTATAAACTTCGTCTTCACTAATGCACCTTCGGATTTCTTGATCAGGTCCTGTGTGGAAAAGACACCCACTTATCCAGCTATACCAAGCACTTTGTTGAATGATTCTTCTTTTCTCTCGGTGAGATAGGTGTGGTGGTAACTTCCCTGCAACCAAATAATTAGCGATATCTGCATACCAAGGTGAGTGAGAAGATACTGCAAATAGATATTCATCAGGAAAGGAATCATCTATTGGGATATCATCATCAGATTTTAACCGAGAAAGGAAATCGGCAACTATATTTCTTTTCCTAGTCTATCTACAATTGTAATATCAAATTCTTGCAATAACAGTAACCATCTGGTGACTCAAGCATTTGTGATAGGTTTGTTCATTAAATATTTGATAGCCGAGTGATCAGTATGGACAAGAGTAGAATAGCCAGTAATGTAATGTCTAAATTTATTAATAGCATAGATAACTGCTAAGAATTCATTTTCGGTAACTGTATTATTGAGTTCAGCAGGAGTCATATTCTTGCTAATGAAATAAATAGCATAAGGCAGATGATTTTCTTCTTGTCCCAAGACAAATCCTATTGAAGTATCTGAAGCATCAGAGGATATAAGAAAAGGAAGTGTCTAATCAGGTCCTCTAAGAATAGAAGCTATAGATAACTGATGTTTAAGTGTATTAAATGCTTCCTGGCAAGAATTATTCCATTTGAATTCAACATTTTTCATCAGTAGCACAAACAAGGGAGAAGATATTTTGGAAAAAAATTTGATAAATCTTCTGTAGTATCCAGCATGACCTAGAAAACTTCTTACCTCTGTTTGGGTTTTGGGAGTAGGAAGGTTTTTAATGACTTGTATCTTGGATGGATCCACCTGAATTCCTTGAGATGAGATAAAATGTCCAAGCACTATTCCTTCACTCATCATCATATGACATTTTTCT
>ML776820.1:661171-671829 GCA_009831015.1 Picea engelmannii
CCAATCGAGCAGCGCTCTGTTACAATAATATCCAAGCTAGGGTTCTCATACCCTCGACTCTTATTTATATTAAAAAGAAGCATCTAGAGGAAGATCATTCTAGAAGTGGAAGCTTCTATTAGGTCTTCTTACATCCGCCTTATTCTATTTTATTGAAAGGTCTTATTAATATTGACCTTTATTACATCCAAATACATTGATCTACCTATGTGCGGGTTAGGACCTTAACACCAACAAGGATGAATTTTGGAATAAGGCCATGGATGAAGAATTGGATCAAATAGAGAAAAATGACACTTGGTAATTGGTTCCAAGACCAAAGAATAAGAAAGTGATCGGCACAAAATGGGTTTTCAGGAATAAATTGAATGAAGATGGACAGGTTACAAGGAACAAATCTAGATTGGTATGTAAAGGATATACACAGATTGAAGGAATCGATTTTGAAGAGACATTTTCTCCAGTTGCCAGAATGGAAGCAATCCATTTTCTTTTAGCTTATGCATGCTCCAAAAATGTTAAAGTATATCAGATGGACGTAAAATCAACTTTTCTGAAAGGGGAACTTGAAGAAGAAGTATACATTGAACAACCAGAAGGATTTCAGTTGTCAGAGAACACAGACTATGTGTGTAAATTAAAGAAGGCCTTGTATGGTCTAAAACAGGCTCCTAGAGCATGGTACTCCAGACTAGATAAGTATCTACAGCAGGTAGGGTTCATAAAAGGAAATGCAGACAACAACCTCTACATCAAGGTAAGTCAAGGTAATATTTTATTAATTGAAGTTTATGTTGATGATATTATTTTTGGTAGTGATGATGACAGATTAAGCCAGAAATTTGCAAAAGACATGCAAAATGAATTTGAAATGTCATTACTTGGAGAACTATCCTTCTTTCTGGGACTTCAGATACGTCAAAGAAACCAAGGAATTTTTATTTCTCAAACCAAGTATATCAGAGAAATGCTAAAGAGGTTTGGAATGGAATATTGCAAACCAGTTATCACTCCCATGCAAACAAGTTGTAAGTTCAGCAAAGATGATGATTTAAAGTCTACAGATCAGAGGCTATATAGGTCAACGATTGGCAGCCTACTATATGTGACAACATCCAGACCAGATGTAATGTAGGCAGTTGGACATGTTGCATGATTTCAAGCAACACCAAACGGATCACATGTATTAGCAGTGAAGAGGATCTTCAGATATCTCAAAGGAACATAAGAGTTTGGATTATGGTATCCAAAAGGAAAATATCTATCACTTATTGAATACACATATGCAGATTGGGTAGGTTGTATTGATGACCAATGAAGCACCAGTGAAGCAGTGTTCTACTTAGGTGAGTGTTTGGTATCATGGCTAAGCAAGAACCAATCATCGATATCTCTATCTACAACTGAGGTAGAGTGTATTGCAGCAGCAGCATGTTGTACACAAGTTCTTTGGATGAAAAAAACTTTGATAGATATACAAGTTGAGTATGATGAGGCCATTCCAATATATTGTGATAATACAAGTGCCATTAGTATCTCAAAAAACCCGGTGATGCACTCCAATACTAAGCACATTCCAATCAAGTATCACTTTCTACGGGAATAGGTTGCAGAAAAGAACATCAGAGTTGAGTATGTGGGAACAAAAGAACAAGTGGCAGACATCTTTACAAAACCACTTCCATGGGAAGCCTTTGAATATCTTCACCAAATACTTGGAGTTATTTCTACTCCAAAAATGAATTCTTTTTGAATTCTTATCTTATATGTCTTAGATGTACAGAAGGAAGCACCATAAGAGGACAGTTTGTCAAGGGGAGAATCCCTAGATGGAAAGATACCTTTGCCATTAATGACAAAGGGGGAGAAAATTATCAGATGCAGAGGACAGAGGCAAGGTTCCAGGGGGAGCATGAGTGATATGATTTCAGTGTTGCATCAGAGTGTTGCCATCAATGCCAAAGGGGGAGATTGTTGATTAAGGTTGGTTGTCATTGATGTCAACCCTTGAAGAAAGACCCATAGCACAAAGGTTTGGGTAATGGAAACAATATTGCTTGATGTAAATATGACTCATTATTTTTTTTTCATTGTTGATAAGAAGTAAATATGGATGAACTCCAAAGTGGTCCCCTTATGGTGAAAGCCCTCACGGGAAGACGCTTTGTGGAGAAAGAGAACCCATGATTAATTATGGAATAATGAGATTAAGGAAAGTGATTTTGTCAGGGAACATATCCTAGATGGATAGTTCTTGTCATTTCATTTCTGGTGGTATGTGGAGCATCACATATTTCCTCACGGTTAGAGAGTTATGGCCATGAGAAGTTGGAGACCCCAGGTTTGGGTATTGTACCCAAGTTTGTTTGATGGGTAACGGTATGAGTTATGATATATTTTCAGATAATACTATTATATATGGATAGTACATGTCATTCCATTTCTAGTGGTATGTACAGTGTCACATAACTCCTCACGGTTTGAGAGTTATGGCCTTACGAAGTTGGAGGACCCTCATATGTCATCTAGAATCGCCAAAAGGTCAAAGTAATCAAAGTGGTTTAAGAGATTTTAAAAGGTAAATAATAAAGTGAAGTGATGAGTGTATTATAATTCAAAGTGAATACAAAATAAATTGTTTCAATAATAAAATTAATGGAGAAATTAGAAGTGGACCCAACCCTAAAATAAGGAAAGTGGGTCAAGTGACCTAGAAGATGTTTTTAAGGAAGCTACTTGGAGAGTATAAATAAGATTCAAGGCTCTCTCATTTGAATCAAACTTGAGAATATTGAATATGTATATGTGTCTGAGGTAAACAAGGATATCTAAACCGGAATTCTAAGTGAAGGTGAAGAAAACAAGGCCGAAATTCAAGGAAGGATAAATTCTTTTGATGGTGCTTTCTAAGGTATGTTATTTTCAAGTCATCTCACCATTTTCGCTATATTTTTTTTTCTATAATGATTCAAACCATGAAATTGCTATTCAAGTGAGAAAACATATCCAAGTATCGGTAACAAAAAATCATCTTGTGGGTCATTGTATTTTTGGAGTTACACTCCGTGGAAAATAGGGTTTGTGGCCAGTCCTAAAACTAGTCAAAATCAGGTGTTTCGGGTAAAAACGTCATAACTTATTCATAACAGATCCAAAATTAGTGAGCCCCAATGTGTTAGTTAGGGTATAGTATTTAGTATTCTTTGTAATAGTTTCATATCATTTCATTAAACATTTTGTGTGGGGCATGCTCTACAAGGTCACTCTCTAGAATAAGCCAGAATTCAGCAAGGTATGCCATTTTCGCTATAACGCCTTCTCTAAGAGGTTCCAAGTAGTGACACTTGGAGGAATTGCATAAAACACACTGAAGAAAATTGTGTATGAGTTTGAGATATTTATACATTATAGGTTCAAAGTTATGATTACTTCAAGTTAGGGTTGTTGACTAATCCAAAGCTAGGCATGTGAGATTAAAGAAAATTTTGATGAAAATGCTAGTCTCTTGTTTTAAAAGTTAAAGAAGGTTTGAAAGAATGTGATCATATACACCAAGTCTATTACAGAGCTACAAATAAAATTTGGATGATGAAATTGATGAGGGCTTTCGGTTGTGGTACATGTTGAGTACATTGTTGAGACAAGTAGTTGATGAGTTGGCACACATACATGAGGTGTATAGTTGATGAAGTTGGTACATATTGATGAGTCATAGTTGATGAGTAGTTGACACATGATTGGTACATACTTTGTACATGGTTGGATACACTTTTTTATGGTACAGGTTGATTACAGGTTGAGGTACAGGTTGATGCATGGCTCAGATTTATTGGTACAGGTTTACAGCGGTATATCTCACAGTGATAGTGTGACAGTGGTTCCATCATTCTACTTCTACTTCAGGGTGTCAGGATGGGGCAAGGACATGTGGTTGTAGCCACCTTCCAGTTGTAGCCGGAGAACATTGGGGGTTATAGCCTCCTTCTGGTTGTAGCCAAGGAATTGGGGAGTTGGAGCTTCCCTCAGGTTGTAGCCTGATAAACTAGGAGGTTGGAGCCTCCTTCCAGTTGCAGTTGGAAAACAAAGGAAGTTGGTGCTTCCAATGAATGTAATTTTTCAAGACATATAAGAAAAAGAATTATGTGGTTTTCTCCCGATTTGGGTTTCCACGTAAAACACTGGTGTACTGTGTATGTGTGTGATTTTGTATTTCTTACTGCTCATTATTGGATAATAATTCTAAATTGATATAACATTTGAAAAAAAAGGATTATAATTACGCTATTACTGATTCACCTCCCTCTCAGTAATCCAACACGTGTTTCCCCCACCATCATTGTTTTTGGGTTTCTTATCCCCCTTACACTTCTTGTTTAGTTGTTTTTTCTTTCCATCAGGCTGCTGGTTGGCCTTTGGGTTCTTCGACTGCACACTGTGTACGTCCGACGTTTGGGTAGGGGGAGCAGCTGAACCAGAGGTTTCGCTGGCCACTGTTTGTTGTATCGAAAAATTTTGCAATTGATTTGACAGTTGAGAAGTGGGATTTTCTTTTGTTGAACCAACTATACCATCGACATATGGTCCAGACTTGTGTCTAGCCTTGTCAAGGATGGACCATGGTGCATCTGAAAAAATCTCATAGAGTAAACCAGATTGAGAGTGTATCAGTTCAAGTTGTTGTTCTCTCATTATCGCCTCCTCCTCTGAAAACACTCCTGACGTTGCAATGTCTTTGGATAAATGAGGTACCAAAGACTTCAGAAACCATTCCCATAGGAATGACGGTGGGACTTGGACCTTAATGAAACTCTTTCGGCACTGCCATTATCGAATGTGATCCAAGATATGATCGTCCTTCGTCTGCTCAAAGTTGGCCAACAATTCGGTGCCAACATTGTATCTCACAGGTAGTTGGAAATGGTTGAGAAAAACCATCGGCAAATTGCTAAAGTATGAGTATATTGAGCAGTCGAGTGTGATGTACCATTTCGTAGCACCCCTGATAAGAATGTGTGGAAACAGGTGCAACTATACGTAGTCATCTCACAGCGAGTTTGACGAGCACCATAGATGGAAAGTTGTCACGTGAGCAGTTGGATGCTCGCCAGGCTTACCTTTGAACTTCAAAATGTCTGAGGGAAACTTAGTTGGCATGGGAGGCCAACGTGGATCATGAAAAATTGGGTCATTTAACAACCTTGAAAAGTCTGGAAAATGTAACGTCACCAGAAATAGTAGTTTGGGCTGATTACTATGTACAGGAAAGAGGGAGCCTAGAGTTTGACTGGCACCAAGTTGCTAGGAAAAGTTAGGCTGTTGACCAGGGTTTTGGTAGACACCATGGCCTTGGCCAACGTACCGGTACTACATTTGTTGGGACATCATCGAATGATTCAAGTAAATGGACATCGAAGGTTGGGCGGGAATTTCTCCCTATGTTGTGTTCCAAAGATTCTGGAAAGGGTTATCCCCTGTCGATCCAATGAACATGGGTACCGAGCCTTGCCTAGGGTTCCATTGACCATGGAAGGGGTTTCCCCCAGTTGGCATCATGGAAGAGGGATTTGATCCCTACCATGGATTCTAGATTCCTTGTGAGGATAATACTCTTGTGTTTTCCCCCTGTGTAAGAATAGTACCTTGCACATGATTCTGTTGTCCAAAACTAGGGTTTCCCCTGGCTGAGACAACAGCTGAAGAAAAAATGTTATTACCAAATGTGTCGAACAAAGAGAATGACATAAAACCCACCAGCGTGGTGTAGGAAGATGGTACTAGACTTCCTGCTCCAAATAAGTTGTAGTTTGTGTTTGGCCAGAGGGGTGGTTGGAAAGCACCACCGAGTGTGAGAGACAAAGGAGGTATATGACCTCCATCGTAAGGGATAACATTATAGGAGGTTGAGGTGCCCCCCATGGACACTTGCAATGGAGCATTTGAGCTCCCTGCCCCTATACCCATAGTATGTAGGGTGGATTAGGTGAGGACATAGTTCGTATCAAAGTCAGGCATTCCGTATGAAAACGGAGGGCCCGTCACACTCTGTGTGAATGGAGAAGTGGTCACTACCATTGACAGAATTAGACCACTACTTGAAGTAGAGGTGGTCGAGACCATTTTGGTTTGAATCAATGAAGGTGGGTTAGGAGGCGGAATTCCCCCGGTGTTGGTAGCCATTGAGGGAGTGTGAGGACTCCTTGACGAAGTAGAAAATTTTTCTTCCATAGTTGCTTGCAAGACTATCTGACGCTCATGATGTGTTACCCTTGGAGGGACAACTTGTATCAAAAGTGGCATCGACAAGTCAGTGATTAGAGGGTTAAACATCCCTAGAGATTCTGCTCCAAGGTCAGAAATACTCGGCTCCTCCAGATTTGAGTGTTTCCCTCTCGGAGCTGGCTCGAGCATAGTTTCCTCATGCTCGGTCACTTTATATGACCCTTGTTGGTCAAGTATTCGCTGTAACGGTGGAGGCAGTGGCTCCAATGTAACCGACGGTAGGCCCTAAAGCCTTTGCGACCGATGGAGCTCCTGATCTTCCACTTTGTGAAAATATCAACGAAACATTAAGGATTTTACTAACGTTGAAAACCAAGAACACGCTAGAAGAGTTCCTACAAGATAAAGAAAGAAAAACACTATCTAGTTGGAAGAATAGTTACGCCATCCAACACTAGAGAAAGTTATCGGTGCAAGTGCAACTTGAACACAGAAGCACCCTCTGGGTATACTCTACAAAGAATGGATCGACATCTGCCCTAGGTACTATGGTATACCCCTGCAGTCACCTTTGTATGTCCCTAGAATAAAGGAAACTAAGTTTCCATCTCGTGAAAAATCACCAGGCAGGTACAGTCGACAGTCGGGTGGACCACAATGAGTAGGGTAACAAGCCCAAAACTTATCAAGGGTATCAAAATCAATTAGTCCAGAAGACAACTGAGGATATTGAATGGATTTGAGGTCCACGAAGCTCCATAGGAAAATGCAACTGACAGTATCCCATGACAAGTCCTCAATATGTGTTCCCCACTATGTTTGGTTTGGCTTTGGAGGGGTTATCTTTGCTACCTTTCCTCATGCGACCTTGTGTTTAGCCCCTATGTTAGAGGGGGGTCCTGGATAACTTTCACGTTTACTAGACTTTTTACACTCCCTAGTTCTGACTCCAATGTTTGTTTTTAAGACTTGAAAAGTTTCCTCTCCAACCTAATTCAAGGCTCTAGCCTAAACTAGTTGATTGACCCTACAAAAACAAAGTCTAGTTGATTTTAATTAGTGTTTTTTTTAAATGGTTGCTTTAACTCAAGTAAATGGCAATGAAACTAGTGATGTGTATGGGAGACAAAGAAGGATAAGTAAACGAAACTGAAAGAAAAATTACTTCTAGTTAACAATAAATACTTGCAACTAACTCTTTAACCAACTTTTCAGAACTAACTATTCTCAATATCTTTAACTAAAACGAAATTTCACTCGACTACGAGTTACTTAAATTATACTTAAAAACTGAGCTCCTTTTTCCTTCCAAATAAAATAACTACCCTAACTACTTTACCAAAATAAGAAATGAAATTGTTTTATGTTTTTTTTTAAATGCTTTAAACAAGAAACTTGAAATAAATTCTTTTTCTTTTTCTTTTTCTTTAAAGCAAGTGAAAGGGGAAAAAGTAAAAAAAAAGAGAAGACTGAAGATGAGCTTGCCCACTGCGGATCGCAGGGAGTCGCTAAAGACACCAAATAGGCTAATCAAAAACTCAAAGACTCGCCTAAAACCCTTTCGAAGTAAATACAAGAAATCTTTAAAAATATAAGCAAAATGACATCCAACCCAGGCTTCGACTGTAAAAACCAAAGACATTGCACTTAATCAAGAAACCATGAGAAGTAAAACTTCAATTAGGGAAGAGGTTGATTGCCTCTTCTTAAAAAAAAAAAATCTTGACACAAGTACACTACTGTTTCTTAAGCAGCCTGCTTATGTACCTGGGTTGTCTATAAAGTAGGGTGCATATGTACACATGTTAACCCACAGCAGGCCATGTACACCTCTTCACTTATTGAAAAAAACAAGTAGAACAAACAGACTAACAAGGAAGGGAGAACTGGTATGGCACCAACAGGTGACTAGAATCCCTTAAAGACTCAACATAATCAAAAAGAAACTCTAAAGGTATGAAACAAATCAAACACCCAAAAAATTCCCCTAAAACCCTAGAGGCTTCCCCAGTATGGTCGCCATTTCTACTAGTAGGAAAAACCCCTCTATGGCTACACCAGGGTTTACAATGTAGGAATATAAATAACCGTTTAAAAGTCTCCTACTTCTCTAACTACCCCAAACGTACCCCATACTTATGCAAGAAAAGTAAAATGAGATGGATCCAGTAATTATACCTTTAGTCCACGTCCGGTGTATATCCTCTCATGCATGATAGCTTCGCTGACTGTAAATATCCTCTCAAGGCTAGTCTGCATTCAAAGAAAGATAAATAGAGAACTACAAGCATACAATTCATACATGAATAAGCGTTAGATGTTAGAATAAAAACATAAAACAAATGCAAACACTTGACACATCATGTTATTAGGACAGGAAAAGTACTTCTTTTATTGATATTACAATGATTACTTACAACCAGTACCGACTACTAATCCTTGAACCTAGTCTAGGATCCTCTTCACCAAGCTCCAAGTGCACCTCCACGTATCTTTCTCCTCTCAAAATTCTTCTTGGGAAATGGAATGGGTTCTTATGGAGGAAAAATAAAAAAATGAGGAAAGCTGAGGCAATTCTCACTACAATGCTACAAATTCTTGGGGAAAGGAGGGGATGTGAAATGACAGAGTTTCATTGTTCTTATGCTTATATTTGGAATGAGACCCCAACACCTACTTTTGTATGGGAAAAGGATGTTTATTCAGTTGGGTGACGGGCTATAGGCGGTGGATTAGTTGGGAAACTACCCAATATCTCATAATCTCAATGAATTCCTTGCAACTTTTGCAAGTATACGCGGGCTATAGTGGTGAAGCTAGTGTACTCATGTGGGCTGTAGTGCTGCAGAAAGCGTATGTACATGGGCAGTAATGGTGTAGGGCATGTACATCTTCAAAAAATGTGTTTTTAAGAAGAGAAACCCAGTGATGGCTTGAAAACATTTGCAGGTAAGAGGGCCAAATGCTAGGTATGCATATGTGGAGCAATTTAGGGTTATAACACTTAGCTAGCAAATGAACTTTGACAAGCCCTTATCGACCAAGCATCATTTGATTGGTAGGATCTTGATATCTTTCAAGACTCTTATCTCTACAAGGAATGTTTATTTGGTAGGATCATTGTAGCTTTCAATATTCTTATCTCTTATATCTTAGCGCATGATGACCGTTAGGGACAATTTGAAAATAAATGAAAAAATTACAGTTTTTAAAGGTAAAATCCAATGTCGAGGCCAATTGTTTGGGTGGCGTGAGAGGATTCCTTCAGATTTTTGGTTCAAATGTAGTTTTGTTAGAAAAATGATTCCTTGTGTAGGGATTATATGGTGCAATGGAGTGTAGTCTATAAGAACAATCTCTATGCCAAACCTCAAAATGGATAGTACCATATCTTGTTCATAAGCCAAATATTCTCTGCATGTTGCTTATATGGTGTCTCATTCCCTCACACATGATGCATGACCACCAAAGATAAAAGATATAACATAAGGTCACCCTCCATTAATTGCATCCCTTGATTATATCTTAGGCCATGAGAACCATCCTTAGAACACTAAATAATCTATAAGATCCATGGTCCATGACATTAGGGTTCATGATCCATGCATTCGACCATAAGCCAACATGCAAGCCCTATATGGGAAATTATTGTCTTCTAAGTGGGATATGGTGGGCATTTAGAGTTTTGTAACATCAAGGATGTTGATTTGGGCCTAGTCCTTGGCCTACGTAGGGGATATTTAGATTACAAGTCATATATGGTCACCATATTGATGGTTGGTGCATTGGGGATGGCTCTTGGTTCCCATGTAATAGTTGAAATACAAAAGATAGGGTGTAAGATCATAAAAATTGTCTCTAAAATCTCATGGACATGTGTGGTCCCTTAGTCTATCACACATGCCCTAAATAGGCAATATATGGTTCATGAGTTCAATATGGTGTCCATTTTAATGTGTCATAGTTTTTGTACAAATTTAGTAGTGATTGCACCTAGACCCGCCCATTTTTGTGAGCAAATGTGCACACAAACACAAGCATGCCAATAGAGATATTTGAACATTGGTGTGGTAAATATACAGAACAATTGGGAATATACTCATCCAAAACAAAGGAAAATATCCAATTGACAATGAATGTGAATTTGAGCAAAAAGTAGTTTACAAAGATGAATTGATTATGGTAATTCCCATGAAATTGTTCTTGCATGGTTATATCTTGCAATGATTGACAATCATTGGGAATCCATGGTTCTAGTGTGTCTATAACTTGAGGATGAATGCCACTCACATAATGGAAAATGAAATGCTATCAAGGGCCAAAAATTTTGGCATCATAAGCCACCCACTCTATAAGTCTATGAGGACTCAAGTCACCAATTTATAAGGAGGAGCCATAACATAGATACTTATAGGGGGATGTTGGCTATAAAGGTTTAA
>ML776820.1:692161-707438 GCA_009831015.1 Picea engelmannii
GTTTAAGAGATTTTAAAAGGTAAATAATAAAGTGAAGTGATGAGTGTATTATAATTCAAATTGAATACAAAATAAATTATTTTAATAATAATTTTAATGGAGAAATTAGAAATGGACCCAACCCTAAAATAAGGAAAGTGGGGCCAAGTGACCTAGAAGATGTTTTTAAGGAAGCTACTTGGAGAGTATAAATAAGCGGCAAGGCTCTCTCATTTGAATCACACTTGAGCATATTGAATATCTATAGGTGTATGAGGTATAAAAATTATATCTAAGCCAAAATTCTGAGGAAAGTGAAGAAAAGAAGGTCGAAATGCAAGGAAGGATAAATTCTTTTGATGGTGCTTTCTAAGGTATGTTATTTTCAGGTCATCTCACCATTTTCGCTATAATGATTCAGATCATGAGATTTCTATGCAAGTGATAAAACATATACAAGTATATGTGGTTAACAATTTAGCTTGCGGGTCGTTGTATTTTGGGAGTTACACTCTGTGGAAAATAGGGTTTGTGGTCAGTCCTGAAACTAGTCAAAATCAGGTGTTTTGGGTAAAAACGTCATAACTTCTTCATAACAGATCAAACTTCAGTGAGACCAAATGTGTTGGTTAGTGTACAATTTTTATTATTATGTGTAATAGTTTCAAATCATTTCATCAAACATTTTGTGCGTGGCACGCTCTACAAAGTCGCTCTCTAGAATAAGACAAAATTCAGCAAGGTATGTCATTTTTGCTATAACTCATTTTCTGAAAGGTTCCAAGTAGTTCCATTTGGAGGAATTGCATAAAACACATTGAATAACATTGTGTATCAGTTTCATATATTTATACATTATAGGTGCAAAGTTATGATTACTTCAAGTTAGGGTTGTTGACTAATCCAAAACTAGGCATCTCAGACTAAAGAAAAGTTTGATGAAAATGCTAGTCTCTTGCTTTTAAAGTTAAGGAAGGTTTGCAAGAATGTGATCATATACACTAGGTCTATTACAGAGCTACAAATCAGATTTGGATGATGAAATTGATGATGACTTTTGGTTGAGGTACATGTTGAGTACATGGTTGAGACAAGTAGTTGATGAGTTGACACATACATGAGGTGTATAGTTGATGATGTTGGTACATATTGATGAGTCATAGTTGATGAGTAGTTGACACATGATTGGTACATACTTGGTACATGGTTGGATTCACTTGTTTATGGTACAGGTTGATTATAGGTTGGTGCATGGTTGATGCACTTGTTTATGGTACATGTTGATTACAAGTTGATTACAGGTTGAGGTACAGGTTGATGCATGGTTGATGCACTTGGTTATGGGACAGGTTGATTACAGGTTGAGGTACAGGTTGATGCATGGTTGATGCATGGTTCAAATTTATTGGTACAGGTTTACAGTGGTATATCTCACGATGATAGTGTGACAGTGGTTCCATCATTCTACTTCTACTTCAGGGTGGCAGGACAGGGTAAGGACAGGTGGTTGTATCCACCTTCCGGTTGTAGCTAAAGAACATTGGGGGTTGTAGCCTCCTTCAGGTTGTATCCAGAGATTTGGGGAGTTGGAGCTTCCCTCAGGTTGTAGCCTGAGAAACTAGGGGGTTTGAGCCTCCTTCCAGTTGCAGCTGGAAAACAAAGGAAGTTGGTGCTTCCAATGAATGTAATTCTTCAAGACATATAAGAAAAAACATTCCATGGTTTTCTCCCGATTTGGGTTTCCACGTAAAACACTGGTGTACTGTGTATGTGTGTGATTGTTTATTTATTACTGCTCATTATTGGATAATAATTCTACATTGATATAACATTTGAAGAAAAACGATTATAATTATGTTATTATTAATTCACTCCCCCCCCCACTTCAGTAATGCAACAAAGCTATAACTCAAAAATCAACTCTTGGACCATAAAGTGGTTTTCCTTAATTCCCCTTTTATAAACTAGTAATAAGAGAGGTGCAATTAATACAAATGCATGGAAAAAAAATTCGTAGTGTGAAATCTAACCATAGTGCATATTGTTTTCATGGATGAGTCGAATTAAGGTGCACCCACCTAGATATTCATACCCTTTACTAAGTTCAGAATCCACATTCATGAGTTCCCCTACTAATTTAGGTAATTGCACCCTCTAATTGTGCATCTAAAACTAAAGATATACACAATTTATTTAGAACTTAGAATATAGAAAAAAAAAATAAAAAAAATTGGAACTAGGATGAGGATCAACTACTCACTAACAAGGCGTGCACATGCAACTAAAGGTACAAACAAACAAGTACCTGTCAGATATTTATTCCTCAATTCAGGGAAGCTTAGGTAAAATAGAGGGAAATACAACTGCATCTAGTAGATATGATACGAAAACAAGGACTAGAGGTGAAAAATTCAGAAGAAAATTTCATAGACGCATGGAATTTTTTCTTTACGAAGGAGGATCATGATCTTATGATGATGAGAGCATAGGAATATAGAGGTGCCACTCATGTATAAGAATATGGTGAAACAATGGGTACCTAAGGAACTATCTCTGTTAGACATTGACTTCATTGTCAATAATAGGACATATTGCATTGCACCATCCTCCCTGTATGGCCCAGGGCTATTTTCCATGGATGGAATAACTATAAAATACAATACAATAACTAAATTGATGGACTATGTCGGACCATGCTACAATTATAATGATTGGATACGATTGGTCTGGTACATGCGAAGTATGCGGAGATATGCACTCACCGCAAATTATATAAAGCTAATAAAAAATGATAAAAATAAGAGAGAGACCATCTATATTGATGGAAGAACTAAATCTTTTGGAAATATCGTAGGGTTTATAAACAACATAGGACCCAAGACAACAACCAAGTAACCAAATTGCATATATGAGAAATGGGAAGAGAATCTAGTACTCCTATGTGCAATAAAAAAGATAGCTCCAAGGGAAGAGTTATTAGTGGATTACCATTTGAATCAAATAGAAACATCGACTAATAGTGTGTGGGTACTTATGCAACACCTCTTTAAGAAACCTCTACGTATTGCATTATATATATTTTTTTATCTTTAACAATGTTTTAAATATTTCACGGTCTCAATTTTATAATAATGTGGGAGGTTGATCGTTGAGGTTGATTTTATTTGGGTGGCAATCAATTTTTTTTGTTATCGTTAACAATTCTTTAAATATTTGGGGGTTCTAATTATATTATAATGTGGCAGGATGATCGTGGAAAAGGGACAGCCGCAAAATATGTAAATGATTATCAAATTCAACTTTCATTTTACGTGAATTTTATTATTTGATTATATATTTTTATTTGTGTGGAGATCATTTATTTCATTTGTTTATATAACTAAAATAACATTGATTTTGTTGAAATTATATGTAATCGGTAGGCCATGTTGATCATGATTCCACCGATAAGGAGGGGTTGTATTCATCCCGTGATCTGATGATATTAATAAAAAAGAATATCATTAAAGAGAAAAAGGAACTTGATAGCTTTTTAGACCATCCAAATCAAACTCTTGACGTCCTAGAAAGGATCAATCTTCTTATATCACATCTTAACACATATAAGGTAATAAACATAATTTAAAGTGTTTTTTTTAATGTACTTATATGTTCAATTATGAAAGTCTATTTTTTAACTTTACATTATCTCATGAAAAAACATTTTATTTTTTATAAAGAGATTTTTGGAGTCTATTCAACTCGGTGTTGGTAGTATAGGTGTTGCAGAGACGCCACAGAGTCCTAACACGGGCTCTGATACAGCTGCTAGAGTACTATTTACTTATCCATATTCCACACCTAATTTAGATAAGAGCCATGACACGCATTGTTAGGCATCCACACATCAGTCGGGCTCTAGAGGTGGTGAAAGAGATAAGGTTGATGATGTGGTTGAAAGGGGTGCATTTCCTTAAGATAGACATGTGACCAACATGGGGACCCTTCCGTGCACATTTTTGGTCGAACATAAAGGAATTTCAGTCAAACAAATAAGACTCCCAGGTATTTTTTTCATATTTTAACTGTTTCATGTTTTTCATCTCATACATAAATCATCTATATTATTATTTTTAAATTAATGATCATATATTTGTGTGTGTAAGAAACAACCATTTTTATAGGCACCTGGACAGCAAGTCCTTGTTGATTTTTGGGGAAACCTTACGCATGAAGTGGAATTCCCAGAATTCCAACCTCAAAAAATAACTTATGGATTATCTCGAAGGCCTCTTTG
The DNA here is from genome assembly GCA_009831015.1 of Picea engelmannii. NCBI lineage: Eukaryota > Viridiplantae > Streptophyta > Pinopsida > Pinales > Pinaceae > Picea > Picea engelmannii. The sequence goes on from ML776820.1 coordinate 696,417, forward strand.
GAGTAGACACGTTCAATAAAAAATAGGTCACCTATGCAATGGCTGAATATTTAAAATATACGCGGGATGTTTAGATGAATCTTGGAAAGAAACTCTAGGTATGAGCGTCCTCCCTCGATTCCAAAGAGGGAGTGGAAGGCAATCATTGATGATGAAAAAGAAAAGATATTGAAAACATAAGGAGAAAAAATAACTGGTACCCCAAAGATAAATTACAATAGTTTGATTTCAATACCTTTTATTTTCTTTAGATCTAAATAAACGTGTGGTATATAACATAATTGAATTTTTTTTTGATAGGTTTCTTGACACTTCAAAGGAAACTAAAGCAAGGATTTCCAAACATGGCCAACACAAGAAAGGCTAGGGCAGCTACTCGAGGTTACAATCATGAATCATAAGTACCCAAACATCTTAAAAATATTATTTGTATTGCCTTACAACTTTTAGTTTATTGCATCCAAAAACATTAAAAAAAACATGCTCTTATGCAATGCAGGGCGACAAATTCGAAATTGAAACCATGAAGGAAGACCTCCAACTTGGTTACAAGTATGGCTATAAAGTCATGGTTGATCGTAGGAAAAGTATGGGGCATACCCCAAGATCCAGTTTGTAGGATAAGGTAAATAAAAATCAGTCCACATTAACCTTTCATTACTTATAAAATACGTAAATGTTTGATATCGTCCATACATTTGATGTCTTGCTTCGTTTTAATCATGGAAACAACACTATAAATGAAACCATTAGTACTGGACAACAAAGTGTTGATAGTGCAACGCAGCAAGAATATCATGGTGTTCCCTAGCAGTCCCCTCCTAGTGGGGTGTATCCTCAAGATGTTCTTGTGACTAAGGCCTACAACGGTAAAATGGTTGTATATTAATCATATAGTTAATAATTCCGTACTTATAAATATTGTACTTCTAATTTTTATTACTTATACATTTACGGTTTTGTACTTATATTTTTTGTCGTTTAAATGGAAGAGAATATTGTAGTTGAGCCTCCTCGACCTGAAGATGATCAGGAGAACATGGCATCCATTCCAATGGTGTCGACTAGTGGACCAGGTAAATAATTACATTGCAGAGGTTTTTTTAATATTAATGAACTATTTCAATTATATTTAAAAATTGGCCATATAATTTTAATATTTGTTATTTTTGTAGGTGATGGCCCCTCATAGCAGCCTCCACACCATGGGTATGATACCATGTGTGTTTGACATGATGGACTGAAGAAACATCAACTATTGAAGAGTACCAACTAAATGAAGACATGGATATGGATGAATTACTTAAGAACTGGAAAACTCAAAACAAGACTAAAAGAAATTGATGATGTATAATAATTTTATAAGACATGTAGATGTACATTATATAGATAGTATATTTGTAACATATTTTGAATGATAAATCTCATTTATAAAAAAAAAATAATGATATATGCCTTTGAATGATAAACCTCATATATAGATTTACAATCACTTTTTAACAATTTTGAATATTTTTAATGCATAATTTTTAGTAGAATATAGATTGAGTATTGGGGAATTGAGAGTTTCTGTGAGGGGAGAGGGGGGAGAGGGTCCATATGAGGTTCCACCTTCACATGATTAGCCCTATTCAATAGAGAAAAAATTGTTGGATTCGTTTATTCTTGGAGAAAACCTATCTCGATCCAACAGAGTAACAACATAGTCAATGTTGACTTCGTTGTTGGTCCTTCAGATCGAGGGAGGTTTTCTCCAAGATCAAACAGGTCAAATAAATTATTCTTGAAACCAAGAGGAGTTTATTCAGGTCGTCACATATGAGATGTGTGTGTGTGTTACTATTTAGTCTCCTCTCATATGGATTTTACAAAAAAGAATATAAATGGTGTTTATTATTTGCAATATTGTTGGTTTTAATTTATATTAGGATTTATTTACATGTCTTAAAAGTATTTTTTTGTTTTTACTAAAAATTGAATATAATTATATTTTTATTTACGACGATATGCAGTTCCTGCATTTGCAGATGCTCTAGATGTTGTATCAATGCACTGCTATGCATTAGAATATCAAAGATCGGGTATGTCTTGCCTTTTTTCTTATTTTTAGGACTTCTTAAGGTTCCTTTTATTTATTTATTTTTACATTACCATCATCTGTGGGACACTATGGGGCTAGTCATTCTATCTAATGAACCACACCCAAGTATGTAGCATATATGATTCCCTTTAGTTCATAATATCATATGATTCACACAACTAATATAATACTTCAACTTGGTTTTTTAAATGGTAAAGAATGGGTGTTTAATAGTCCCCCCCATCAAGGTTCAAATCCACCCAAATACATGTTTCACCCCTAGCGGGTCGTCTTTCCCATGAAAGCAAGTCATTTCAAGAAATTGAGGCTCGAAGCAAGTCTTGGGTGTCCTTGTAGGAATAGATACCCCCCACTCGTAGATTTCCTTGGTTGGAGGGATCTTCCTCAAGTATTGTAGGTCAGATACATTGTATTGCAATATTCCTAGAATGGGGAAGGGAACACTTGTCGAATTCTGATAAATTATAATAGGAATCATCTTTTCCAAAAAACATATTTCTTATCGAGTGAAAGTAGATATGGTAATGTTGGTAGAGCCATAGTTTAGTAAGCCAAATGGAACAATAATCATCATAAAGTGGCATTGATCCCAGGGAATTTATCCTTCTTGGAGGTTTGTTGATGGTCATATCATATCACCTCAATAGATGGGTTTAGTAGTATGGTTACTACCACTATCCTTGTAGTGGCAAAGAAGGTGTGTTTATACACTAACCCTTTTAACAATTGCAATGAATATTGTCTTTCAAAGATAGACGGTTGACCACTAACAACTCTTTATGCACGGATCTTGCATAGATATAGATTTAGAGAAACGCCTTTTGGATAATATCGACTTAGATATTTTCAAATGTTCATAGCAATAGGTTCTAGACTTTCAACATGAACGTTTTATGCATATAAACAATCATGAATATTATCATTAATATGATCAAATTATGGAAATAAAGAAGCCAATAATAAGACATAGATTATCAACACAATAGAAAGAAGTAGACTCTAGCTACTAGAATCAATTGGATAGAAAACGAGATCTTTCAAAAATTCCTAAATGATGTAAATGAAAGTGCTTTACTGGATGTGAGGGGAATAGGATCAATATGAAATTCAAATCACTCAAACTGAAATTTTAAAGGAAAATCTAAATTTGGTATTATTACAAGAAACAAAATGTTTAAGACAAAACTTCAAAAAGTAAAGGACCAATTTTGGAGGAAAGGAAGAAAGATAACCAAGAATTAGGTAGCATGACAATCTTGTGGAAACCATAGTTTCTAGACGTTTCTAATTAATAAGAAAGTCTGGAGTTGAAAAGTGCCTCAAAAAAACAAGAATGACATGAATAACCTAACACATTATTTGGAATTAGGGATACATCACATTTGGGAGGGGATTGGAATGCAATCTTCAATCACAATTAGAAAAAGGGGGGATGGAATGGTTTGAGTATCTAAGAATAATATTCCCAGAATTTGTCAAGAATAATATGATGGATATCCTCCCCAAAATTGGTCCTTGCATTTTGTATAAMAAAATAACAAGGAMGACACTAGTAGCAAAATTGTTTGACAAATGTTCAAGTATTTATACTTGGCTAGTTGAAAGAAGTCACCTCAAATAAAATATTTTGAAAGGGATGATTTCAAATCATAGGCCAATCAACCTAAMKATAAAGGAGGAAACCCCTCCAAAAAAAAAKCTCTTTAAGTTTGAAAATATGTGGATATCACATCCAAATATCAATGAAATCATTAAGTAATGGTGGACATAAGGGAATCCAAGGCAAGGATCCAAGATTTTTACTCTAACCAAAAATTTAAACTTTAATTTTTGAAAATGCATGATATATTGCATTATGAATCAAGATTCATGTACACCAATATTAGTACATCCCAAAGCCAAAAAGCACCCATACATAAGTTGTTGCCTATATAAGCATATCTTCTTTGGCCCCAAATTGACTGTTGTCTACATATTTTCTAGAAATAGCCTTTCTGAATGATTTCTAAATAACTAATTATGATCTAAATATATAAATTTCTTCCAAATATTGCATTATAAGACCATAGGAAAGAGTCTCTTTGTGTTGTATTCATTGATAGGTGACAAACCAACAAGTGGTCAATCAATGGAATTAGTGGATATGTAATTTGTAGATTGCAAGTAGATCCTTATTTATTTTACCTCTCGATAATTCATTTGGGAGCATGTCTAAACTATGTTATCATGGGTATTCATTGCTAATTGTGTGCTCTCATCAAATTTTCTATCACAGATTTTCAAAATTTGCATGACATAAAATCAAACAATTATTTTACTTTATTAGGTTGTGTAAAGTTCTCTTCAAGAACATACAATTATAATAATGAAAGTAACCTCTCTTAGGAACCTATGCTTTTGAAAACAACAACTACATTGAGATCGATACCTAGGTGAGTGAGAACTAGGGTCAATGGAATCTACCTCATCTAGAAACCTATTTGGAATTGTGCAATTTCTCACAAAATCATATTTTTTTTTCAACTTTCATTGATGTCCCTTTTCTACAATGAAATTTTCAAATATATCTAAATGGATTAAATCCATAACTCATGTTTTCTTTTATTCATACTATAATACATTAAATATGAAATTGAGTTTCCAATCGATGAGTACATTGGCCTTCTAGAATCAAGTTTTTGTGAAATTAAGTCCATGTTTTTGTGTGTACAAATAGAATACAATGAATCTAATGACATCCATGAATAAATTTTTTGTGAAATTAAGCCCATGTTTTTGTGTGTACAAATAGAATACAATGAATCTAATGACATCCATGATTTGAAGTGGTGTGATGCATAGAACTAGTACCGAATGTTTATTTTTTTTATATCCTTCCTCAAATTTACAAAATGAGAACCTCCTCAAGAATCACATGTATATGAGAAATTGTGTTTTGGATTGGAGAAATAACATTAGGGTGAAGAAGAAAATTTTCACTCAAATAATGGAAAAGGACTAGTTATAGAAGAGAAAGAGAAATTGCAAGTTCTTTCAATTTCATGAAAGTGTTAAATCCCATTTTATCCCAAGAAGAGGAACCTAAAATCTCTTATGCATTAAATGTATATCTCCATTTAAATGAATTTCAAGTAACAAATGAACAAGGACAATGAAAGTTCTTCATATTAAAGATCATTTTGAAGTCCATGCAAGTCATCTTATTTCCTAAAACTTCCCTTCAACTTCATATCCTACAAATGTGAGCTATTCCATGTTGGTTTTTGATGGATTGGAGTAACCATTTGATTGGGCGCATGATCTAATTGATTTATTGTAATTGTTGCACTTGTAATGTCAGTATCTCAAGTCCAATTTTCCAAAGGAGTTAAAGTAAATTACCAGGTTTGATATAGCCTTATAAAAATCCTGCCATCTTAGTGATATACTTGAAGGTGCAAGGTTCCTACAAAATCTTATCAAGACACACTGCAATCAAACAATGATAAACTACAAATAAAATAATTTTCCTTTCACTACTTCAATATGTCCAACATAACCCTTAATGGAAAACTTCAAATTGCAGACAAATTTGAAAACAATAATATTTATTAATTTGTTTTTAAAATAGATATATCTCATAACTCTTGAGACGAATAAGAGTGTTGATAATATTGATAGTTCATCGCAACTATCGACACTTCATTATTCTTGTGATGAATTATTCATTGCAAAAACTAGGATAGGTCATTTCTCTTCCGACGAACAGGAGCGTTGATAGTATTGATAGTTCGTCACAACTATCGACACTTCATCACTGAAACTAGGATAGGTCATTTCTCTTGCGACGAAGAGGTCTATGGATAGTATTGATATTTCATCGCAAGAACTACTAGGGTCATTGCAAGCACAACAATGATCATTACCATCGATGATGTCTTATGCTTGAATAGTTCCACGTAAGAACTACCCTGGTCATCTCTCTTGCGAAGAGCATCCTCGATTTTGTCATTCTTGTGACAATCATCCTCGGTTGTCGTTCTTGAGATGGTCATACTAGGTTTTCGTTCTTATGAAGATCACCATTGGTTTACTCTCATGCAATGAGTACCGTAAATCATCTCTCTTGCGACAACCACCGTAGTTCGTCTCGTTTGCGACGACTTCCTTGGGTCGTTGCTATTGTGAAGTTATCCCAGTTTTGTCGCACTTTCCATGGTACGTGAAGTGATGTTTGAGGAGCCCAAGATTCATCACAATCTCCATGACATAACGTCGCAAGAGTGTTGAAATGGTTGTCGCAAAATGACCCAAATTTACTAGTGAACCCACGAATAAACTTGTCTAGGAAATAAATAAATTGTTAAAATTTACTCTAAACAATGAAAGAAATTTATATTAATATTTTTATTTTTATTTTTCATTGTTAGATTTCTTTCTAAACAAAAAAAATAAAATATTTTCAGTTTTAGGGTTTTTTAGTTGGTTGTTGGATACAAAACAAGTGCCTTTGATCCAGATTATTTTCGACACGAAATGAGAGCAAAGATATAATAAATAAATGTACAGAGATATCTTGAATATCCAATATTATAACATAAATGTATCAGAGATGCAACCATAAACGTAGATATACAGTAATACACAATTTTCTATTAATGAGTGAAAATGTACAAAGACTGTAAAATACATAGTGAAAGACTCGCTAGAATGGTGGGAGCTTATCTCTGAAAAGAGATGTGATGACTACTCACATCCATGAGAAGATGATTTTACAATGAGGCTCCAAAAGAATTTTTCAGCATAAAGAAAATTGAAAATCCTAACACCAGAAGATGAAAAGCCAATAGTTTTGTGGACCCCGTTTTGGGTAGTTTGGTGTATCAACTTTCTAGGGGCGTAACTTTGGCATACAATCTTTATTTGGGGCGCACAATATCTTGTTAGAAAGGTATCATCGAAGAGATTAATTTTGGGGGATCAATTAGAGACTTTGGCTATCATTGGGAACCTTGATCTCGAAAAACCCTCATTTAGGCCCTCAAAATGGCCCTAGAAGTTAAAAACTGCTAAAAATAGTAAATTACCAAAATTTCCAGTTGGAAAGGTGGTTGGCCTCCAATATCCACCTGGATCAATCATCCCTCCTTAGGAAGCAATTTTCTTCATTTCATTGAGTGCCTCAGAGAGAAGGAAAAGAGTTTGTTGAAACGACATCTTGATGAGCTGCTTGCCTTGTTGTAGAAGTTGTGTTGCTTAGTTTTTTGAAGGTTTTCACAAACCTTGGTCGGAAGGGTTGGACCTTTTTAACTAGTCTAGCTACATGATATGTCTATGTGCATAAGGAATATTTTTGCTTTGCTACAGTCTTTTCAACCTACTTATGTTGGATAGAAGGTGCTTGGGCCAAAGATGTACTGGTTGTAGTATCCTTCTGTTCACCTTTTGAACAGATTGTGAAGAAGCTAAATTTTTTAGTATGAGATACTACCTTGCCGTACTGTTTAGGTGGGACACTAGTTAGAACCACCTATGGTATCCTATAGAGATGACCCCCAGAGTAACAATGACACTATGGGATCGAGACTCATAGATAACATGACGCTTCCACATATATGGTTGGCCCAAGAGAACATCACATACATCCAGCGGGGCAACATCACATAATACCTCATCCTTGAAAGGATGGATGTCATATGATAGTCGACACTACTGGCTAACATGAAGATCTCGTCCATGATGAAGCCACCCGATGTTGTATGGTTGTGGGTGTGGTGTTGTCGACAATACCAACTATTTGATGATCTCTGTTGAGATGAGATTCTTTTGTATTCCACTACGAACAACAAAATGCAACGGGGTACCCTCACCCACATCTGTGAATTAAAAAGGTGTTCCCCTCTTTAGGATCTATTGGTTCTTCTGGTTGAATTGTTGCAATCACGACAATAACAGTGGGGTCTACATCGATGATCTATCTTCTGTCAGTATTTTATGAATCATATTCTGAATCAGGGTTCAACTTCCTGTCTTTGATTTCGTCAACCAATGATTCTTTTGAGCGAAATTAATCTATGTTGTGCCAAGGGATTTTGTGGAAATCGCACTATTTTCCATTGCCATTATTCATCTTCCTGTGACCCTTCTTTTCATGTGGCTTGGAATCATTTTTGGCTGATTGTTTGTTAGGGTTTTATTTATCATACTTTGGTTGTTGCGGATTTATAGACCCAAAATCCTGTTTGTTCTGATGCTTAAATTTCTGCTCGATTTTAACAACATATTGATAAGCAACACCGAGTGATGACATGTCCAAAAAATCCATTTCAGTTTGGATGTATCTGTGTAAAGACCCATGGTATTTGAAAACCAAATGTCATTCAGAGTCTTTGATACCCATCTTGGTGCACAAGGTATGGAAGGTATTGGTGAACTCCTAAAAATTTTGGCCCCTCTCTTGCTGCAATGTGTCCCATCTGATATATTGGTCCTCATAGTTCCTAACAGGGAAATATTGTTCATTTACCACGTCCACAAAAGAATCCCAAGTGGGATTGGTCCCATATATTCCAAAATATTCTATGGAACTTTGCTCCCAGTATGTTTCCCACCAATGTTTGACATGGGGGAGATCTTTAAGGAAAGTGAAGGTGATCTTTTCCCTGTCAGAAAAATGGTGAACAAATAAATAACCTTCTAGTAGATTTAACCATTTGTCTAGGGCATCCACATCTATCTGACCTTCAAATACGAGAATATCAAAATTAACCTGTACCTTGAAAGGAGAGGTTCTTCCAAAGTGGATTTTTGATGAATATGCACCTATTTCTATTGGTAGGCATTGAAGGATGTGAGAAAAATTCTTTATCATTTCGTCCCTTTGTTGCTTGAGAGCTTGCTCAAGCAACAGATTGATAGAATCGTCTGCTCTGTTGTTTTTCTTTTCTTCCACCATGGAGGGTTTATTGGGCATGAGAGAATGATTTTATTCAAGAGAGACAAGCTCGAGACCCAACTTTCTATACTTGAACCTTGTCAGGGACATGCATTGAAAAACAAAATGATCAAGCGCGGCCTGCTCTAGTACCACTGATCCAGATTATTTTTGGCACAAAATGAGAGAGGAGATATAATAAGTAAATGTACATAGATATCTCAAATATACAATATTATAACATAAATATATCATAAATGCAACCATAAACACATATATACAGTAATACACAATTTTCTATTAATGAGTGAAAATGTACAAAGACTATAAAATACAGAGTGAAAGACTCGCTAGAATGGTGGAATCTTATCTCTAAGAAGATATGTGATGGATACTCGCATCCATGAGAATATGATTTTACAATGAGGCTCCAAAGGCCTTTTTAATCATAAATAAAATCCAAAACCCTAACCCGAGAAGATGAAAATCCAACATTTTTGTGGACCCCGTTTTGGGTAGTTTGGTGTATCAACTTCCCCGGGGTGTAACTTTGGCATACAATCTCTGTTTGGGGTGTATGATAGCTCGTTAGAAAGGTATCATTGAGGATATTCATTTTGGGGGTTCAATCAGAGCCTTCGGATATTATTGAGAACCTTGATCCCAAAAAACCATCATTTAGGCCCTGAAAGTTAAAAACTGCTAAAAATGGTAAATTACCAAAATTGCCAAAAAATTGTTTTGAGCCCGTTGGAAAAGGCTGGTGGCCACCGATATCCACCTAGATCATCCTTTTTTATCCATTTATATATTATGGGGTCAATAATTATTCCCCTCTAATAATTTGTCATTCCTATCTTAAAGATTATGGTAAGAAATTGGAACCCTAGGGTAAACCAATCCCTTATCTAATCAAGACAAGGTATGAAGACCAAGTCCCTACAAGAGGGGTTTCCTCAAAGGAAATAAAATTCACCAACAAGATCAATTGTGGCTTGAATAAAATACCTATAACCCTTTTCAAGGAACCAAAGAAAATACAAGACAAGGTATTGAGTACTTACCGAACTAAGCAAAGGAATATGGAAGCGAATAAACCATGTATGTCCTCCTTCCAAGTAGTTCATTAACTACTCAAATGGATTGATATTTATATCTAGTAAAAGCCTTGAAACATTCACACTTATCTCTAGTTTACCAAGAAAATAACCAATAAAGAGGGAGCTCCAAGAATTGACACCAAAACCTCAATATTTATATCTTTTATTGATTGTATTCATGTTAAGCCATAATATTGGCTCATTACCCCTTAATTGGGGCATATTAGATTAGTAATGCTATTTTATTTATGTCATATTTAGTCCATTAGTTGTAATTTAGATTAGTAATGTTATTTTAATTATGTCGGCTTTAGGCCATTATTTGTAATTATACCTCCTAGTCTCCTATATATACCAAGGAGACATTTTCATTTGGAATCATCTTGTACTTAAACATTTAAGTGGGGTAAAAGGAGGTTGCCCCCTCGAAGAGGCTTATTATCTGAAATTATCTCTTTGTCAAGGCGTTGATTACTTTTCCTGAGGTTTTTATATGCTATATTGATGTTTGGTTCTTAACATATGGTTTCAGAGTGGAATCATCCTGAAAGGAGTCATTGCGGAAGTTTTTCTATAAAAACGTTTCTGTAATGTTTCAGACCCTGAAATCTGGAGGCCATTTACAGAAATTAGTAGTGTATCTTTGGTAAAAAGTTCAGCTTCTGGGTCATCTTAAATTTGTAGATACACCCTATGTAAGATAGGGTATATGACTAGCCCTATTGACTAGTCTCAAGAAGGTGTTTCAGGTAAAACAATCATGACTTCTTCCTAGAGTATCCAAATTGCGTGGGACTGGTTGCATTGGATTGTGGACAGTCTATAGTATTTTGGGTACAAGTTTCAGAATTTTATATCAATTATTTTGTGCGGGGCACACTATACAAGTGAGATCTCCTGGAAAGGCC